>QFEU01001435.1:0-10319 GCA_003316345.1 Tricholoma terreum | reverse complement strand
CAATATTTGTCTCATCAACATGTCATGTAACACAATGCCTCCCCCAATAACTGGTCCAGACCAACAGTCTTTGATTAATTTAAACAAGTCTTTTAAATGACTAGTAAAGACTGATTAAAAGACCATGACCAAATAGATGGACGGATTACTTTGCACTACAGATGGAATGTGTGTGCCTCCTTCCAGGCTACAATTTCGATCTGTTACACAAGTTGTGATTTGCAATGATCCACCCAATAAATGGGAAATAGACATGACTCAGTCAAATTGACCCAATCCGACCTAACACATAATAGGATTGTCATTTCACTTTATAGTACAGACGGGGATTGTGCGTCTACCTCTGGGCTACCATATTGATCTCTTACCCGAGCCATGATTTGTAGTACCCCACCCAATAAACATGAAATACAAATACCTCAGTCAGATTGACCTAATCTGAATAACACATGATCAAGCGGTCGGATCACTTTGCACTATAGACGGGGATTGTGCGTCTACCTCTGGGCTACATTATTGACTTCTTATCCGAGCCATGATTTGTACATCAGCAAACCGTTAAATTAGTTTCCAGTTTTTGGTGGTTTTTAGTGGTTCTCGCCGTTTTATGAATTTCTCAAAACTCGGAAACTCAGAAACCCCAAAACTACGTACTCTAAAATCTATGGAGCGGTTGGCCATAGCAATTCAACTAGTTACAAGTTCATAGACATGATGATTGGCGTAATGGTTCACGAAAAATGACTTGTAAGCATCCAGTGCGTTGAAGTGACTAAATCGCTCTGGAACACGGGAGTTCCCATAGATAGGTAGTAAATGCGCACCACGGACGATAGTGTCCACATCAATGACATCAACAACAGGTTGCCTGCGGCGGTCACACTCAAGCTTCACCTCCCATAAGCCGGTATCATCATCTGGAGCATCGCCGGTGCGAACAAACCAGTTGACGAGAGCACATGAATAATCCTTCCGACGGTAATGGAAGGAGAAGAAGAGAAGGACACGAGCAACAACCATGCCAAGCAGGCCAGGTTGATCCCCGTCCAATTCAACGAAGACAGTATCATGGCAGAGACCACCACAAAAGCTGGGTGCGGAGCGAATCCATTCGCGGAGGAGCCCTCCCACTCCACAGACCTCGCTTGGGGCATAGAACGTGGCAGTTGCAGAGTGATGGACTCGAATCTTCCCCTCGAACTTCTGTTGCACGAAACCGTCCAGTATCTGGTCTGCCAAAGGATTATCAACGAAAAATAGGAATCAACCAAGGGCAGCCGGAAACTGGGGCTAATTAATGTAGACAGCAAGGCTGTCGAGATATTGTGGATATCCACACTCTAGATACATTGGTTATTGGAAAGAAACGAAGGGAACGGGGGAATACGCATGAATCCGAGCAGCAAGCTTGACATCTGATACCTTGTCTTGCAATGTTGATTGACGATCCCCGTCTGCCGGTTGCACGTCATGATCATCAGCCTGCAAACTATTTGTGGCATCGTCTTCATCAGCCTTCACACCAGCCTCACTCTCAGAGTCAACATCCAGAATACCCGTCTCAAGTGGCTCTCCATCGTTGTCTGTACTATCGGCATCGGAATCAGTGCTCAAGTCAGCTGCAACATGCGCCTGGACGGTTCCCACAAGCATGCCATGTTGATCAAAGCTACGACAAAGGGCAGCCATCTTCTCCATACGCAGAATGCTCCGAAGCATTTGTATGAGCGCTCTGAAGCGATTGGAGCGCCGCCAGGGTTCCTTGACAGCCTTGATATGCTTGGACTCTGTAATTGATGAGCAGAGACCATTTGGCGATCCGAAAAGCATGATGAGGTGGAAATAGTGTGATAAAGCATGTTGCTGGGGCAGGGATATTGATACCCAAACACCAGCATCGATAAAAAATTGGCGGAGCTCATGGAACTTGCTGACACGATCACGGAGGCACTCCAGAACAGGAGTTGAGATGGCGTTGTAACGTGCGATGTAGCAGGCATCAAGGAATGCTGCAATACATTGAACAACTCGACCTGGGAGGTAACCAGCAATGGCGGAAAGGTATATCTAAACAGATTCATGAACCGTTTCTCGATGTGGACAAAATAGATAATACACACTTTCATCAATGCTTTCGAATCGTCACCTGTCCACTGGTTGAAATCACGACCATCAGGAAACCGACGAATGCCAGGAAATGCTGGAACTGCGGCGAGACTACGTAGTCCAGATCAGAACACAACACTGGGAGCAACTATGAGATTATCCACTGGTGGTCAATATCTTCAATTATTTTATCTGCTGCCGCTGATCCAAGGCTGTGCTTCAAGTATTCGTTGACCCACTCAATCAGATGATCTTTGAATACACCTTTGATGAGCTGGTGAAGGATGTCAGGTGCGAGAAGTTGATGAATGTCGGCACATGGGAAGCTATGTGTGAACGGCTGGAAAAAGTGTCAGCAAAAAAGACGGATGGGCACAATCAGGATGGTCACAGACTACAACGTCATCCCGAATCCCATATTTGTCCCACAAAATACCAGGATCAAAGTTCTTCAAGAGAAAATCAGTTTTTTCGTGTGAGCGACAGTGGGCACCTGGAGCGTCCAGTGAGGAAGGCTTTGCGTCGCATCTACATATATGATCAGCACACTACTTACCAATAAGAAAGATATGAACTTACTTTGGACACCAGTTTTGGACAATGCAAGTGAGCCATACTTGTTCCGGATAATCAGCGATGTAAGGTCCAAGGCTAAAGATGGCTCGGCGAAAATGTCCATCCGGACATTGTACAACTTTGGGGGTGTTCATATATGGCCATAAGGGACTGAATACGAACTCCAGGCATGCATGATACAGTTGTCGTTTGAACTTCTTAAAGGCTGGTTTCTTCTGTTGAGACTTGCTAACTAAGTCCAGATGAGTGTAACCATCACGTTCTCATGATTTGTAGATATGACCACTTACCTTTAGGTATCGGGAGGAATGCGACAGGGAGGACTCCAATCCCATGACTCTGCCGTGCAGTGTTGGAGATGTTACCAACAGAAACATATACCGGATGGTACTCTTGCTGACCAGTACCAACTGATGCTGTAGTCTTGTCACTTCCGCCGATGACGGGAACAACCATCGCGCCGTGAGTTGCTCGGTCCTTTGAAATCTCATCCTGAAAGACAAGAACATTAGTAAAAACTTAACACGAGACAGAAAGAGATCATTACGGCTTCCTGGTATGCCCAGTCTCCTGACATGAGATTTGTCCATACTCGGTGGCCATCAGGACCATATTCTCTATATGGTGAATAGTCAAACTTGCCATCGAATTCCGGATTTGCGAGTTGAAGCTCAACAATGCGGAGTACATTACGTGTACTAAGTTCGTATGTCTCCTGCATCCACTGTGGAATGGTGTTGTTGGATGGTTTGGGGCCATTATATCGGAACTCATAGGTAAGCCAGGGGGCATCACCGGCTTGAATGGAGTCAATAGTCTGGTATAATTCCTCTGCCGACTTCCAAGGAACATCACGGTTGGATTTCTCCCTCAGAAGAATAACACTCCAGATATCGAGGCCTCGCCCAATTTGTTTCTTTGAAGCATGTAACTCAACATATCGCTCATGGGCCCACTCAAAAGCAATTCGGTCTTCGAACAGCGCCCAAGGATTGTCCGGCGTAGCATCTGGTGGTTGTGCTGGTGCCACCTTTGGGATTGGATTGTGTAAGAACATCCCATCTTCTGAACAAGGATGTGCTAGTGGACATTGTATATCTGTAAGCCATACTAATCGGGAATCACAGATAGATGGAGATGAACCAGTTAGGTGAGGATGTCTAAAACACATGTAGCTTTCTTTTTCTGCATGTCTTGTACTTGGATGTGCTGCATTATGGTGCTGGGAAAGCCCACTGGATGAACATGCACAGAACAGACAAAGTAAGCATGCAAATGGGTAATGACTGTTGGCAATGGCTGGCATAGAGAAAGTAGCATGATGGTGTGGAAGATAAGAGAAAGTAGCGTGATGGTGTGGACGATAACAGTGTAGAAAGAGAATGCCATGAGAATGGAAGTGAATGGAACTTGGAAGGAATTCTTGAAGCGAATTTGCTGGAAGTTTCTTCCAACCGAATTTGTCCCCCACGAAAAAAAAGTTTGATTTTTTCATCTCATACCTACGTCCTCCCTTCCAACATTATCCACCTATATCCATATCCATGGCGAACACACAGCGAAGGAACACGGCGAAGGAAGTTCCTCCCCCTCCCCCTCCCCCTCCCCCTCCAGCTTTGGCATCAACTGAACCTCAGCCAACAAAGAAGGTTGGCCGTCCACGGAAAGTCAGGGCAAATGCCAACAACACAGCTGCAGCTATGGTTGTTGATGACAGTGACCATGAATTGGATGCACCTCCTCCCAAAAAGGCGAAGCACGGAACTGCCACAAAGTCCACCGCGAAACGTCAATGGGGAGCTAACGCTCAACCAGCGCGCGAGGCCCTCCCAACCCATGAGGGTCGCAATGAACACCCTGGTTTGCAGAAGGGAGTAAGAGCTGCTCCTCGACGCACATCTCAACAGGTTGCTGCTGAATGCGAGGCACTTCAAAAGGCTGCCAAGGAACAGGTACGGCGTGGTGAAGAGGCAAAACGGGCTCTGGCTGCGATAGCGATTCTGGAGGAGCAGCGAGATGTCGAAATGGAGGAGGAGAGTACTCGACGGCTCTCAGCCGTCGTTCGAGATCAGCATCGCCAGCTTGCAAGTGATGAAGAATCTTTCAACTTTGAAGCTGTTGATGCCATGGCCAGCAGTGATGATTCCGAAGGCGAGTCTGAAAATGTGGTGAGACTTCAAGGCGATTTTTCTGCAATACGTTGGATGACTCACTTTGTTGGCTATAGAAAAAGCGGCCAGCAAAGTGAGGCAAGCAAGGAGTCTGCGATGACATCGAAGGAATGGTGCTTGAAATGCATGGCAGCAATCCGAGGGATGGAGGAACAAAGCAAAGGTGAATCACACGATTTGCTTATTGATCAGATCACTGATCATTGATTTTATCCAAAGTCTTGGGAAACAGGCCAACTTGAATGATGCACCAAAGAAATACAAGGACAGTGGATTGAAAAGCCCAGCAAAGCCTAAGCCCAAGGTCCGTAGTCAAAAGCATGACGCAGTCGGAGGATTGAATGACGACGACATCGATGACAAACATCCAAACTTTCCCAAGTCCATCAAGCCCTTTATTCTGCCTCAACTCCCCACTAACCTCAAGCGAGATAGTTCTCGTCGCAATGAAGTGTGTTGCTAATTTTGCTTTCCTTGAACTTCTCACATCTTTGCTTTCCTCAGCTCGTTGCCATCACAATCCCTCAAGAAAACAGCAATGCGGTGTGTACTTCTAATCACTGACTTTGAGTTCTGATTTCCCATTGAATGTTAAGGTGCCACGACGTGCTTCCGAGTCGGGCCAGGCTATTCAGGCCCGTAAACCTTCAAAATCAGCCTGCAAGAAGGCACCAGCAGTGCCATCTGCTGCTCCTGTGGAAGCTGAGGCCCAACTCAACCGTTCAGCTCAAGTGGAGAAGTTCATGAAGGACGCGAATTGGGTTCACCGCTTCCTCCCAACCCTCACTCAGGCACTTTACACATCGCCAAGCCCCTTTGCCGACTTCACAAAGCAGTCTTCTCAATTCCTGCAGACAGCCCAGGCCGTCTTTGATCTTGCGTTCCCGACCGTCACTTTTGTGCTCCAGCCTGATGATAAAATTGTCACAGAGGTGCGTACCAGACTTGCTGCATCATGACTAGTTGTTTTCTAATACCATTGCACCATAGGCCTGCAAGCGGTTGAGGACCCGGCGGTCATTGATTGCAAAGGGAATCCTAGATCACATCCAGGTGGTGTTTGTGCAGGAGCCGTATCATAATGACCCAAAGTTGATTCGGTTATATGTTCTATCGGCATTGCGACCCGACGGGGCCGCATACTATGCGAAGCCATGAGAAGAAGACAATGAGGTACATTATCAATCATATGGGTTGTTGGCAAATGCTGATTGCTTCATTCCCATGGAGCCAGAAGGTTTTTTCAGACGGATCTCATTCTCTCAACAGCTCGAGCGTTCCTCCCTCATGCCACAAAATCCATCATGGACCCACCGATCGGTCCTGAGAATCCCCCGATTGGTCTTTATGCACTCATTCTGACAGCTGTACGTCATCTCCTTGTGTTGCATGATTTGCTAACCGACTCGGACTCGGATGATTCAAGATCGAGCGTGCCTTGATGGCTTATTTACCGAAAGGGACCTTTGCAATGCTGAAAGACTTCAAACACAACTACTATTGGAAGCAACTGGGCCAGTTCATGAACACACTCCAGACCAGGGTGAGCAAACGACGTTGGACAGAGATTCTCGGCAGCCTTGCCATTGTTGATGATGAAGAGATGGCTGATGTTGGAGACAGCGACAACGTGCCAAACTTATCCGTCCTTTCGGCATATCGTGCTGGCATCTACATCCCTAAAAGCCCATCAAAGGCTTGAAACTCTCATCGGCACTTTATGCAGAGTACAAGTCTTTTGATCTTCACGAAATTTCATGCTCGGAATACTTAGTTTTGAATCGTTTTGAGAGTTTTGAAGGTTTTTCATAGTGTTTACATAGCCAAGTTTCTGTTGAAGATGACCTAGGTTCTGGGGTTTTGTGTTTTGTTGTGTTTTTGAGTTTTTAGAGGGTTTCCAGTATTTACAAAACTCGAAAAACTAAATAGACGGATTCCTGATGTAGTACCCCACCCAATAAACATGAAATACAAATACCTCAGTCAGATTGCCCTAATCTGAATAACACATGATCAAACGGTCGGATCACTTTGCACTATAGACGGGGATTGTGCGCCTCCTTCCTGGCTACAATAACGGTCTGTTACGTGAGTCGTGATTCGCGATATCCCACCCAATAGATGCGAGATACGAATAGATTACATGCAGTACATCACAAATTCAATTTTTCAATTATTCCAGGGTATAAGAATGACTCTTCTGTAAACATAACATGATGATGTCACATGATTTTCAAAATGTATGTGACTTCAAGTCGTCTCTTGTCTAATCAACACATTCCCTGCTGCTGAGTAGCGGGGAACACCTATCACTCTCCTCTGCATTCCCTACTGCTGAATAGTGAGGAACACCATCATGCTGGACACTCCTCACTATCATCTTTACTGGCATTTGCCCTGTCAATTCTCATTCAGCCGGTTCTTTGCTGCTGAGCAGTGAAGAACTCATCGCTTCTTGATCTCTTACCACCATGTGAACAGCCACATGGTGACTTCACCTCAGCTGCTGTTCGCAGTGCTGGGCTCATCTGGGGTCTGATTGCTGATCAGACCCTGCTAGTTTACTCTCTGACACTGCTATGGAGTGCGCCCCAAGTGGTTAGGAATCTCATCAGCCGGATCTTTCAGATCGTGCACAGTCATCTGTGGTGAGGGTGCACAGTATTCGTCAGGGCATGCAAGCCTTGGATGTGAGCAGCAATGGACTAGTATTAGTAAGTCTTCTCAACTTGCACTAAGACTAGGCTAGGCTCATGACCATCTCATATTGTCATGGTAAGCATACGAATCTGGGGCCGTATTACTTATGATGACATTCCAAATCTGCATCCGTCATCCTCCCGCACCTCCGAAATAGTTACCTTGGGGGAGTGGCCATGGGTCTAGACTATGGCGGAATATAGGCAGCCTAGTACTATGGACATCCACTGAACTGCTCAGCCCACCCACCACCACCTCCACTGTTGATGTTGACACACAAATGGCTACCTACAACAAGCTCCCGCATTCACTGAGAAACGCAGGGATGTTTACAGACCCCCCCGCCTCCACTGCTGATGCCGATACGCAAACGGCAACATATGACAAGCTGCCGCATTTACTGAGAAATGCGGGGATGTCTACAGAGCCTCCCAGCTCAACTGAAAGCACCCCCAGCCCCACTGTTTCCAGCCCCCAGCCATCACCGCTATCTGCCACATCACTGCTGATGAAGCCTGCACAGCCTCTATCAACGTTGCCAACAACGTTGACGACGACCACCAGCACCGCACCCCCTGCTTTGAAACTACCACCAGCACCTGCCAAACGATGGCACTGGCTACCACGTCGACCCACTGCACCCCCGCTGAGCCCCCAACCGCTGTTCTCGAGCCCTGAGCCCCACTGTTCCGCCACCATGTCACTGTTGACAACGGCGGCAACTCCTGCTGCAGCCGCCCCCAAAACGGCATCTAGGGCCGAAATCCATTTCCAGACCAGATAGTGACAATTTGGATATCGATCCGTTGCCTCGTATCCCTTGCTTCAGGCTTCAAATCATCAAGACCGTGACATGGATTCACATGCCGACCGGCCATTCTCACTGCTAGTTGTTTCCAGGCCGCAGACCCTCACCAAGCTCTTCTGACCACATCAGGAGTACTAACATTGCATTCACATCTTCGATTGTCAGATATCGGCAGAAATGATCAGATAATTAACACGGTTATTAACATGTCATCAGCATGAAGGGTTGAAGCCTGAGAGGGGTAGTTAAGCACCGCTAAACATTGGTAGTTGGGAAATAGTACTGATTAAGTCCCAGGAACACTGTTGGGCAGTGCGTGTTAATCAATCTCTTACCATTCCATACTCACTGCTTATCGTCAACTGATCATAGCGGGACTTTCATCCTTGGTAGGCCAGACTACAGAGCTACGACAGAGCATTGATTATACTTGTGTCAATTCGTGGAAGCGATGACATTCCTGTCTGTTGTCGTGCTTTTTTTCTTTGCGCCAGTTCTCGTCAGGCTCTCCAGAGCTGAGAATGTGACTGTTGGTGTCAACAACATCAGTTGGTTTGGATACTACAGTTGATATTTTCATAATGCATGGCTTGCAGACCAGAACCACCACATCAGGAAAATCAAAAGAAATTTTGATTATGTTCCACTATTTGTAGTTATATATCTAGCATGAGACATTTTGTAGTAAATTGTACCGAGTTTACAAGGGAACTAGCAGGAAGAAATCCAATACACTTTATCAGCAAATTTCTTCTTGCATTTCAAGTTGTTGTACTCTGGCTCTGGAATTTTATCACTTTTGTACACCCTCTTATTTCAGCCATTTAAATATGGAAATTACATATTCAGCACTTAAGTGGATGAAAATTAGGTGCCATGGGGTCCATAGTGTATTAAGGGCACTGGTGCCAATTCTATCCTTGCCATGATTTACATATAAAGAGAGCTTTTGTGCAGGGGTCTATCAACAGGATATTGGCTGTAATGAATGCTGCTTTGATGCTGCTCCAGCTGTGCTGTTTGCCGCTCGTTATCACATTCACCAACAATCTCCTTATTTGGGGGGGGTAAGGCCTGCCTGAGCCATCGACCATGTCCGTGATCAACTGATCTGCCACCTCTTGGGGTGGATTGCTTCCACTCCTCTTGTTTTAGGGTATGTAGGAAAGAAAACCTAAGGAAGAGTCAAGACTCACCGACATCATACATTGGGTCTTACTCGTGGTTGCCGATAGTGATTCCAATAGTGTGGAGCTCAGGTTGGATCGACCAAGGTTTGGCAGTTTTGGCAGTCATGTTGAGAGAATAGGAGAACATGTGTATGAATCATGATGCTCCCACTCCTATTTACCTACACAGAATTATACTTCAAACTTTGATCCCACTTCTACCATGAGTGTATCATGGTTCAGTGAGCCCAACGCAGACGAGATTGTTGAAGGCCAAATCTTTATTGGAAAGTAAGTATTGTATTGCTGATGGTCCACAGTAATCCATAATGCACTTCTAGCTTCACCGGAGCTCAATCTCCTAGGCCACGCAAGGAGTTGGGAATAACACATATTTTGACTTGAGCTAGTGGGCCATTGCTGCGCATGGCAGGACCGAGTTCTCTGCAGTGTAGGTTACCATATGGCTTGCAGATGACAAAGAACCAAACAGCAATTTGAGGAATTTTACAGGGTAGGTAGTCGCCTGTAAATTGCACAGATCGCTCTGCTGTGATCATGCCCCTCATCTGGCTGTTTGGTCAACCTGCGTCCGGTTACCATACCATCATGAAACCTGTACTTTACACTCCCCCCCCTAGTCCGAGCGGACTCCGAGCTGTCCGAGTAAAGTCCGAGTAAAGTCCAAGCTGTCCTAGTAAAGTCTGAGCAGAGTCCTAGTAGAGTCCGAGCTGTCCTAGTAAAGTCTGAGCTGTCCCAGTAAAGTCCGAGCTGTCCTAGTAAAGTCCA
>QFEU01001433.1:797-13918 GCA_003316345.1 Tricholoma terreum | reverse complement strand
CCGAAGATGCCGCAACGTTACCCACTGCCCCCAGCTCGCATCCGCGAGATTTCTCTGGTCTAAAGACAGGTCATCGACAGCCATTTGGAACACTACGACGACGTACTCGACGACAACGAGCCCCCCTGCAATCTTTCCCACCTCGAAATTTTTTTAATTTAGCGCTGCCCTCTATTATTAAGCCCCAACCCTTCATCACACGACGACATCCCTCTGGTATTGGACCAGGACGACCCATCATCACTGTTCCCTTTGGGGTAGCACCCACTCCTCTTGCTTCCCCTGCTCCTCCTGCCCTGAAGCTTGACTGGGATCAAGACCCCCGTCTCACTGACTTAAGCCATGCACTTCAAGTGCTGGGATGGACTCCCCCATGTTGAGTTTTCATTATTATATTTTTATATCATGCATAGAATTTTTCTGGTTACATTGTTTATATTATTACCATATCTATTGTTTTGTTCTTTTCTTTTTATGGCGACGAGGACATCGCCTTTTTCGGAGGTGGGCAGATGGAGTAGGGTGTGTGGGCACCTACTCCAGGTAGTCACGTGACCCCATAGTCAGCAGCTAGTCATGGATGTACATAGAGGACACGCTTGCACTATCACTACGGCACTGCCAGCCTTGCTATAGGAGACACCTCAGCCGTCTCCACTGGTGATGTGGTATCAATAACAAGTCATAAATTCTTGTTAAGTCCGACATTGTGTAAGCGTTTCCCATGTTGGTGTTTGTTTATCTGCATCCATTACTTATCATGGTGCAGATGCCATTCTACAGATGGAGGGTATACTCTCCATCTGTGGTCACAATTTCTTGGGGAGCTGTGCAGGGCGTAATACACCCTGCAGTTCTAGGTATCGGTCCAGCGCCTCCAGGTCTTTACAATGATCCTGTGGTTCCCAAGTGGTGTCTCCTTGGCTCCATCATACATGGAGCTCTAGTTTCCTATGGGCTTTCCACTGGTGGCCGATTATTTCATCAACAAACCATTCCTGGTTGTCGAGTGTTCGAAAGTTGTATGGATCGGGTTGTACTTGGTCCAGAAACATTGTGTTGCTTGAGGGATAGTACAGTCTCAGTAGTGATACATGGGATGAAGGAATGATCCTTTGTTGTTGCAGTGCTCTCGGTAATCCCAACATAAATGTTGATGACTCCGTATTCATGGTGAGGATCTTGTATTGCCCAACAAACTTCGGGCAGAGCTTTCTTGCTCTGCCTTTTGGTAGATTCAGGTTTTTAGTTGAGAGATATACCTGGTCTCCAGTGGATAGCTGTGGTTCTTCCTGATGATGGATGTTAGCCCAGTGTGTTTGGAACACCTGCACTTCGATTATCACATCGTGCGCATCAGCTAGGTTCTGTAATGCCTGACTTGCAAAGGATCTAATTCCTTTGGGTATCAAGTCATCTGAATGGAACTCCCTAATCATGGAGGACATATATCCTCCATTTAACTCGAAGGGTGCATCTAGTGGTTTCTGACACACTAGCGTTAATCACAAATTTGGTCATGTCTGTACAATCAACCCAGTCCTTCTGGTCATGTCTAACCACAGTGCGGAATATTTGTCCCACACTGCGATTAGCATGTTCTGTCTGCCCATCCTTTTGAGGGTGGAAGGAGGTTGACATTAGGAGTTTAGATCCTAATATCTTGTGTAACTCCCTCCACCATTGGGATGTAAACTTCGAGTCCCTGTTGCTTATGATAGAACTAGGTAGTCCATGTAGTCGGACTATCTCCCTGAGATATATCCATGAGAGTTCAGACACTTTCATTGTTGTATGTATGGGTACGAGGTGTACCATACTTGTCATTTTGGCAGATTATAACCCAGAGGTAGTTGTAAGGCTTTGTTGGGATGGGTAACGGGTGAAGCTTCCCAGCGGGTTTCTTGTTAGAGCCTTTGGCTTGCTGGCATGGTTTGCACATTCTGCAGAACTCACAGGTGTCCCAGAGTAATTGTGGCCACCAATACCAGTATCAAAGGTATTTGGCAGTGTGTTGCCGAAGTGGCCCAGGGTAGAATGTGCCTGGTCCAGCGCAATGGTGATGATCTTTGAAGTCCGAGGTAGACACAACACCTCATTGCCCCATAGGTTCTTACACCATATTAAATTGTCTCACACAGTGAAGCCCTTGTGCTCTGCTGGTTTAGTCAATATGATGGAGAAGAGGTTATCCTCTCTGTAGCCTTCTTGAACAATGCAGAGGAATTTGTCATCCCCTGTAGCATCTGGTGCCATTTCTGATGCCCGACTAAATAGGGGATCAGCTAGCATCATATCCTTGTGGTTACCTAGGGGATGTTCCTTGACATCACGGTAGATAGATGGCACTGACTCGCTACTCCGCTTGACTGACTGAGCATCTGCCTCAGCCATGGCTTGAGCCTCCAGGTCACAGGCCTCTTGCTGTTCTACTAGATGGCGACTCTGTCTGATCTCAGTACTACGGAGAGCGTGCATTTCTATCACATGCTCCTTCATCTTGTGGAAGCGTGGGGTGGGGAGGTCCTCTCCCAATGGATCTATTTGAGTGTTGGCTCACATGTAGTCATGAACTTTGTGTGTTTCATTGATGGTATCATGCTTGAAGTAACGGGATAAACAGTCCGCTACTTTGTTGAGTTCACCCTTAACATATGTTATGTCGAAGTCAAATCAGGACATATACTCCATCCATCGCCGTTGGCAAGGGGATAGGTTGACTTGAGTCTTAAAGAACTCAAGTGCCTTGTGGTCTGTAATAACGTGAACACGATATCCAATCAACTTATCTTCCCATTTGAGGAGTGCTTCGAGTATGGCCAAAGTTTCAAGTTTGTGCACAGCATAATTCTGCTGGGTGGTGGTGGTGAACTTCTTGGACATGAACCCAGCTGGGTGGCATTTCTGCCATGTGGGTCCTTGGCCATACATGGCACCAACTCCAGTTTTAGACATGTCACATATCAGCCATATCAGTTTGTCCGATTTGGGGTTGACAGGCTTGATGATAGGGGTTTTATCGCAAATGCATTTAATCATATCAAAGCAATGTTGGTGTATGGGTTGCCAGTTGAATGGTGCTCCATTTTGAGTGATGGCTAGTAGCAGTCCTTTATATGACGTAACGTCGGGGAGAAAGTTTGGTTGTTGATTGTATGTCCAAGACAGTCAATAGTCTTGGCATAGAGGTTGCATTTGGACCATTTCAGGTAGAGGGAGTTCTCCCTCAATCTGTCAAGTATTATCTTAAGATGGTGTTCATGGTCCTCAACCGAGCTGGAATAGACAAATATGTTGTCTAAATATATGTGCATGAACTTTCCGATTACGTCTCATAAAATTGCAGTCATTAATTGTTGAAAGGTTGCAGGGGTGTTGCAATCCCCCTGCTGCATCACCCACCATACTCATGTATGTGCCTGATATAGTTGCGAAGGCCATCTTGTCCACATCTTCTAGGCGGATACGGACTTGCTCATATTGTTGTGAGTTGGGGGGGGGTTCCCTTTACTTAAGGGTCACTCGATACTGAACACAAATAACTGGTATTGTGTTGTGTCTATGATGGTAGTAAAAAGAATGTAGTTATATACTAGGACTCGCGCTTATGTAGGCGCAAGTCGACAATAGCTTGTAGATTAAACAAATATATACACTGGGCCTTGCCCTGGATCATCACACCCTCCCCCTCAGGTTTCATCCAACAGTGAAGCATTTTATTTTGAATGAAAACAAGATGATCTAACGTGTCGTTGGATCATCTAATAAGTTCACTCATCGGGGTTCGATGGGCGATCAACCATGTCCGGTGTCGCAGGAGGTGAGATGGTCTGTTCGTTCTCCGACACGAATGCTCCCGCAGTAAGAAGGACCGCCTCATTGACCGATGGCAACAAGGGGACTTGGGAGATGGGCGTCACTGAGGGGTTACCCAGTGAGGAGGTCTCAACCAACTGATCTCCTTCTAGGGGACCAGTGTTGCGGCGGCTAGATTCCACGACGGGATTGTTGTTGTCGGTTTCAGGGATGGAGTCAGTGCATTCACTTTCTTCACCTCCCGTTCTTCTTTGCGTTGGTCACACAAAAGTCCTGAAACAGTTGTCGGAGGCAGCTCCTCCGAACCCTCTCAGAGGAATGCCTGATGTGACCCGAGGTTGGATCCTAAGAGCCTTCTTTTGGGCTCGGGATGCCTTGATGGAGAATTGGAAATCCACTCATCCGCCAGTTGGATCAGCCTCAAGGGAATCATTCCCTTGTGGAGGACAAGTAGCAGGAGCTGTGGTTGATGGTCCGGCCACAGCTGGTGGTTGGGTGTCCACACGGGAAGGACCTGCATGCATGGATGCAGTCGATTCTCCTAGATATCCAGAAAAAGACTGGTAGGAGTTAGGGAATTCAGGGAGGGGTCTCTCTGAATTTTGGATTGGGGCCACTCCCCTCCTGGGTGCAGCAGAGTCTCGGTTTCTCCTCATCTGTGGTGCCCGGAGAGAGACGTTGCTGGCAGTGGGTAACCACCAGCAGGGTTCAGTCATCAGAGGGGCATCCTCTGGCATGTTATTGGGTGATTGCCTTAGAAGATTCAAGATGTCTAAGGTGGCCACTGGCTCATCTGGCCGAGTGGAGGTGGTACTGGCCATTGCAGTAAGCCATCCAACAGCATAGTGGTGCGTTTCTCGGACCTCAAGGTCCGAGACTCCCATAGCCACCAGGTGTCTTGCGACTTCCTTGATGGTGGTATTGTCGGATATGTTCGACATGGGTAGTCGACGACATGTCTCTAGCACAAGGATCCCATGTCTCTTGTGCGTCTGGCGGTACAAGCCAGGCAGGGCAAAAACCTCCATCAATCTGATGTAGAGGCCTCTGGGAAAGCCCAGAGGGAACTTGCTGATGTGTCAGGAGTTGTCCCCTGACATGGGGAAGGGAGACCCGATGGCTGTCCATCATTGTACTGGGCGAGCTCTGCCACTGGTACAGGTGTCAGTGCATGAACTGCGCCCAACATTCTGGAGGGTCGTCGAGGCCTGGTTGTTCCAGGCGGTTAGGGTCTTTAAGTCAGTGAAATCCTTGTGCCGACTGCTGTTCCTTGGGGAGCCAGCTGGGGAGTCTCCAGTTGGCGAGGACATGGTTCATCAGTGGGCTCCTAGCCCCTGGTGCGATGTTGTTGACATAGTGCACGTACTCGTGCACTCATTGCAACATATTATAATTGCCGGTGATGTGCGCCGACTGGGCCCAGATATCAAACTCCTCAGTGTTCTGAGGAATGGCAGAGGGAAGAGTTCCTTGCGGCAGAGGCACAGGGGTCCAGTTCACCATCCTGGGAGGTCCTGGTACCGAAGCTTGGTACTTCGGTGGTGGTAGTTTGGGAAGAGGTGGGTAAGCCTCTTTCATGACGACATCCCTGCCAGAGTCGACATGGCGAGGTGCAGCGGGTGGAGCTACCAGCTGGGTGGCTGCAGGAGCGCGGTTATATGGTGCTGGCTGGGCAGCCGCACTGGCGTAGTTATTCCTCTGAGGTCTCTCAGGGGAATGGGAGGATTTGCATGTTCGCGCTTTCTTGTGCTGATAACCCTTGTATGGGTCGTTTAACTGGAGTTGCAGGCTCCTCACTTGCCTCTGGAGCATTTCAATGTCATCCTCGTACTCATCGTAATGACAACTGGCTCGGGTGATTTCCCCAGCAGTGATTTCCATATCTCGACGCTCCTGTGCATCAAGAAATTTGCTATCATGGTCAAACATGTGGTTGTACACATGTAGGGCATATTCCTTGCATATCTTGCAAGGGGTCCTATAGACCAGGTTCCCTCGACCATCTGTACCCCAAGTCTCGACAGTGCTGGCGCTGGTGCCCACACCATCTCACCTTTGATGAGATTCATGAGTCGCACGATGGTTGGCATGGCTCCTCTCTTCTAGTTTGCCAGGGGATGGCGAACAACAGGTTTCTTTCTCGTTGTATACTCCCTTGCCCGAGCTGGGTGGCTCAGGCCTCCTTCCCCCTTTGAGACCAAGCCGAGGGCTTGGTCTTACATTCTTCTCGCTTGTGGTAGTGTTTATCGTCCCCCATGGGGTTGTCGTCATCTTGTGGGGTCGCCATGGTTAATTATCAAGCGATGAGGAAAAGAAGAAAAATAATTTTGGACTCCACCATTTCAACAGCGCATGGGCGGAGCTTCAATCAGCGTCGGACACATCACATGTCCGATGCGACTTAGAAATCTCTAAGTCAGCATCACTCTCATTGACGACTACTCGCTGCATGTTTAGGCAGATGCTGCCAATCCTTGGCTCCCATGAGGGTCAGGTAAGCATCCATTGCTGCAAGTTCATTGCAATTGGATAGAGGTTCCCAAGTGGTGTTACCTAGACTCCACCTAACTTTGAATTCAATATCACGGCCTTTCCACCTGTGGGCCGTGATCTCATCCACAAACCATTTGGTGTCATCAGGGGCACCAAAGTTGTAGGCATCTGGATGTTGCCTGTTGGGAAACAGGGCATTGTTGCTGGGCTCATGAGGCCGTAACAGGCTCACATGGAAACACTGGTGTATACACCTGCATTTAAGTTCATTTCGCAGCTCCAGATCGTAATTGGAGCTCTCTGGGCAGAGCCAGGTTTTTGGTAGAGAGGTAGACGAGTTCTCCCTGCTGAATATCTGGTTCACCACGCCGATGCTTATTGGTGTGGTGACGCTGAAATACTCATTTCACAATGATACTATTGTGCACAACTGCCATGTTGCGCAACATGTTCATTGCAAATGTGCACACCCCCGGAGGTATACGCTCTGCTACCAGCAATTCATGCATCATACGAGGCATGAATCCATAGTTTATCTCAAACGGGGCCATCCCTATTGCTCTATTGATGGTAGAGTTAATGGCAAACTCTACCAGTGATAGGAATTGTATCCAATCTTTCTGATTGGAAGACACAAATGCTTGGAGTATCTGAGCAATGGACCTATTCGCTCTTTTGGTTATTCCATCCATTTGAGGATGGAAAGAAGTCGACATCAGGATCTTGACATTAAAGATTCTGTGAACTTCACACCACCATTTGGATGTGAACTTAGAGTCTCAATCACACACGATTGAGTTTGGAAGTCCGTTGGAGTAGGGTGTGTGGGCACCTACTCCAGGCAGTCACGTGATCATGTAGTCAGTAGTCAGCTGCATGTGTAGTCACAGACACGCTATCACTATTTGTGCATCCACCACTCTGCTACAGGAGCCGCATCCGGCGTCTCCATCTTGGTGATGAGAGTGCGATTCGACTCGCATACTGCTTGATTTCTTAATCTTTAGTTTTTTGCCTGCTCAGTCTCGTCATTTTTGTCTTGTGTCACATTGCATCCCATCAGTCTACTCTCGTCTCTAGCATCCAACTGCAGCACCACTGGTTACCACTCTATCTAATAGCCTCAGTTTTTAGTCTACTACCATGCCTGGACCCGGGAACACCAGAATTCCCACTCTTAGCACCATGCCTGAGATAGGCCGCTTCTGTAACCCCACAACACCCACGTCAACAGCTGTTATATGCAATAGCCTACTACGGAGTGTACTACTGAAGCTCCTGGAGGACGCAAAGATTAAAGCCTTTGAAGAAGGGAAACAGCTGGGTAGGAAGGAAGAGCTCGAGAACAAGAAAAACGTGGAGAAACAAGCATACGAAAATGGTTGGAGAGAAGGCCACAAATCTGGACTCGAAGAAGGCAGAGAGGAACAGGAGGTGAAGTACGAGCTCGCATATACAGAGGGGAAGGCACATGGCCAGGTGGAGGAGAGAAATGAATGGGTGTCGAACCACGGCGAGGGCCTCTGCGCCTCCCTGGAGGTGTTGATGCCCTGAATTCGAGCCAGCATCGACGTCAGCACCCAGACAACACCCAGGATCGACGAAACGGCTGCGCAAACCAACGCTGCCCCCGAACATCAGTGTGCCACCTTGCAAACAGAGCCGCTCAACGACGACAACCCAACCGCACTGAAAAATGCACACGTCGACTCCAGTACCCAAACCACTATCAGAACCAACGAGACAGCTACTCAGACGGAGAACGACCCTCAGCACACTCACCAGACCCTCGTCATACACCCCAACACTCCCCTCCCTGCCTTGCCATTGGCCGCGTCATCGCTGACAATGCCGGCACAGCCCCCATCAGCACCATCAACGCTGACAACAACGTCAACAACCACCACCACAACCTCGTCCCCTGCTTCGAAACCACCACCAGCACCTGCCAAACAACAGCACTGGCTACCATGCCGACCCACTGCACCCCAGCTGAGCCCCCGACCCCTGTTCTCGAGCCCTGAGCCCCACTGTTCTGCAGCCACGTCACAACCAGCAACGGCGGCCACTACTGCTGCAACTACCTCTGAAACGACGACTCGGGCCTCGTCTAGCACCCAACCAGCTACCACCATGGATACGGCTACCCACACACCTGACAGCCCACGACGGCAGTGTATAGCCCAGCAAACACCGTCACATGAGGTTGTGCGGACGGGTTCGTCTGAACGCGTCGTACACTCGATGGAACGACTGCGCCAGCCCCACCTTCTCCAACGATGGCCATCACAACCTCCCACACCACCCTGTCCCCCCCAGCTTGTCCCCCTGCCCCCCATTCCATGCCTCGAAACACCCAACGCGACTGCCACGTCATCATTGACGACGGCCGAATCCCCTGCTGTGGCCCCCTCAAGAACACAAGCCACAGCTCAGGAACGACAGGACAGGCTACCTGACCCACCAGAACGGCCCCAAACCCCGTCCCAACCACCCAGTTTGCCCCAGCTCGCCCATAAACGAGCTGTCTCGCCACTGCCCGCATCGTACACCCCTGCCATGTCAATGACGCCGCCTATGCCTAGGGTAACCTACCGTTCGCCGCCCACCGCCCTGTCACTGCCTATACACCCCAGCCTGCCCCAACTCAGCCGTAAACGACCCGTCTCGCCGCTCCTTGCATCTTCGATGGTTGCCAATGCACCTGAACCCCCTGCAGGTGCCGCTCTACAGCCCCCGTCTCTCGACGCACTCCCTCCAAGTCCTGTACCAGCACGTTTTGACTGGGCCGAGGATACTGTGTCGATGCCAGCCCCACCCCAGATGTATCCGCTGCTGCGGGATCTCTCTATTCTGAGAACAGGCCGTCGACAGCCATTTGGAACACTACGACGACGTACTCGACGACGATGAGCCCCCCCGTTATTTTTTACAACTCGAAATTCTTTTAATTTAGCTCAGCCCTCTCTTGTTCCACCTCAACCTTTTATCACCCGATGTCACCCCTCCGGTATCGGACCAGGACGACCTGTCATTACTGTGCCCTTTGGAGTAGCACCTGCTCCTCAGGCTCCTCCTGCTCTGAAGCTCAATTGGGATCAAGACCCTCGTCTTGTTGACTTAAGCTGTGCACTTCGAGCTCTGGGATGGACACCCCCCTGTTGAGTCTTTATGGTTTCATTTTTTATATCACATCTAGAATTTTTTGGAACCATTGTTTATATTATTACTACACCTATTGTTCTTGTTCTCTTTTTCTGCAGCGACGAGGACGTCGCTATTTGGGAGATGGGCAGATGGAGTAGGGTGTGTAGGCACCTACTCCAGGCAGTCACGTGATCATGTAGTCAGTAGTCAGCTGCATGTGTAGTCACAGACATGCTATCACTATTCGTGCATCCACCACTCTGCTACAGGAGCCGCATCCGGCGTCTCCACCGTGCAAATGGACAATCTCCTTTACAAATATGGGAGACAGTTGGGAGGCCGTAGTCGTAGTGTTCACCAGCACAAGGTGTACCATTGATGACAGTTGGCAGATGATTACCCAAAGGTAGTCAAAGCCATTGGACTCAGAACAGGGTCCAATGAAGTCCATTCCAATGGACTACCATGGTCTCATGGGAGTCGGCAGCGAATGCAATTTGCCTCTGGGTGGCCAGTATTTGCCCTTAGACTGAATGCAGCACTCACAGGAATTGCAGTATTTCTTGACTTCATACTGAAGTCGAGGCCACCAATACCAACATCGAATGTATTCCGATGTTTTGAGAGGACTGAAGTGGCCCACTATGGAGTGGGCTTGGTCTATGATATGACTGTGACAGGTCATATCCTTGGATGTTGAAACAGGAATGCAGAGCACGTCCTCGCTGCCTCTGTTCTTTATCCAAATGAAGCCATCCCGGATCTTGAATCTGGGATGATCATTTGGCTTCTCGAGGACTTTTTGGAACAGTTTATGGTTGATGTATCCTTCTCGGATATTGTCATTCAAAGTATCTTGCTCTGACATGTGAATGTGGAGGTCAGGCCCTTTAGCCTGCGATTGGAAGATCATGGGGTCCTCTCCAGGATCATCTGGAGCGGTGGACCCTGCACTATCCTCTTGGGAAGCCGCTACCATCTTGGCAGGGGTTGTTTCTCTCTCTTCAATACGTTCTCAAAGAGATCTCAACTGCTCCCCAACCCATTTCTGCTGTGCAGCAGCTGAACGAGTCTCTACTGTTAGATTCCTGATTTCCAGGAGCCGATCCCATGGGAGGTCCTCGTGGTTGGGATCCAATCTTACATCTGCAAAGACGTAGTGCTGGACCAACAAGGCATCTTCCCAAGAGTTGAATTGATAGTAGTGGGACAGAGTGTCCGCTACCTTGTTCAGCTTCCCTTTGATATATCTTATGTGAAAGTCAAAATACGATAAATATTCCATTCATTGTGTTTGTCTCGCTGACAACCTGCATTAGGTTTGGAAAAACTCCAGCACCTGGTGATCGGTAACGACGTGAATGCATCTACCAATCAGCTTGTCTTCCCATTTGAGGAGAGCCTCCAGTATGGCAATTGTTTCATGCTCAAAGGTACGGTAGTTCCTTTGAGCATCGGAAAACTTCTTGGACAGGAAACCCACTGGTCAGCAATTTTGCCACTCAGGGCCCTGTCCATACATTGCTCCAATCCCGAAGACTGAAGTGTTGCATATTACCCAGATCGGTTCAGCTGAATCTGGGTCGACTGGCTTCAGCACGGGTGTGCTGCAGCAAATGGTCTTGATCATCTGGAAACAATGATTGTCCAACGGACACCATTAAAAGGCCTGTCCGTTTCTAGTCATTGCGGAAAGTGGACAAGTGTATGCGCTGATATCTGGCAAAAAATAAGCCAGGTACTGTACTAGTCCCAGAAACCTCTGGACTTCTAAGTAATTACGAGGTGTTTTCCACTCTTGTATGTGGGCCATCTCGTCGCTGTCAGCGTGAAGCCCGTGCTCATCTATCATATGCCCAAGACATTCCACCTTCTTGGCATACAATTCGCACTTATCAGCAGGAAGGTAGAGCGAGTGTTCACGTACTTTGTTGAGCACGAGCTCCAGATGTGTCTGGTGCTCCTCTATGCCCTCGCTGAACACGAAGATGTCATCCAAGTATACATGGACGAATATTCCAATGTAATCTTGGAAAATCATATTCATCAATCTTTGAAAGGTTGATGGTGCGTTACAGTTGCCTTGTTGCATAACAAGGCTCTTGTAGACTCCCTGAACTGTGGAAAACGCGGTTTTTCAGACATCCTCAGGCTCCACTCAGACTTGCTCATAGGCATCTGAGAGGTTGATCTTCGAGCGATGTTTAGCTCGAGCCACATCAAGGCAGATGAGGTCTTGATCTGGAAATGGTGTCACATCCTTCACTGTGTTTGCATTTCGTTTCTGTGTGTTCACCACAGTGTGAATATTGCCGCTCTTCTTGGGAATGACAAGCATAGGAGCAGCTTGTTCCACATGGGCAGGGCGCCACTACTCTGCCTTGCAGTACTTGCTTATCTTCTCGGTGAGTGGTTTCCTCATCGAGTCAGGGCACTTTGGAAGATAATAATTGTATTTCTTCTTTTCATCCACCAATGGTATGTGGTGGTTTATCTCCCTCTGTTGAGGGAGAGTTTCCGGTACCCTGGTCAGGATGTCCTGGCAGGAAGCCTTCCACTCCTCTTTGAGGCGTGGAATGTTGTTCTTCATCAAGGGCCCTTTCGCCCTTGCCTTACCAGCTAAATCTTTGCATATAGTGAAGTGTAACGGTTAGTTATGGTATGATTAACTTATACTCACAAGGCACCCAACAGAGCTTGACTGATCTATAGTCCGCTATGTCGGTTACACGTAGTAAATATGAAGTTGTGTGCTAACATATGTAAACATGTCCAATAAGGCATTGCCCAGAGGGCAATGCCAAACACAGATAAACCCCCGTTACATACCCCCCTTTGAGATTGCCGACAGGGAATCTAAAGGACAGGATGCAGGAGGTACAAGTCTCAGGTGGTACAGAAATGTATGAAAGCAGATAGAAAGTAAAAATGTCCCTCAGCCATACCACGTCACGAAGGCGCCCCACCTACCACTCCCATGAGGTCTTCATCATCGGCAGGGTTCCCAGACCCAGGTTGTGATAAAGAGTCATGAGCCATTAGCTGATCCAACCACGAGAGTGCAGGTCCTGGTGCACTGGGGGTAGAAGTAGTGGGAGGTACAGTGACCTCCCCGCGAGTACCCTTGAGCTGCGTGAATATAGGGGACTCACCATTCGGGGTGGTTGAGGCAGAAACAACGATGCTCATCCTCCTCTATCTGCATCAACACATGTATGCATATAATGTCGCTCTCGCCATCCATCCCAGTTGGGTATTGCTGGGGGCACCCCAACCTTGTCCAATCGTAGTAGGCGAGACACTGGTAGGTGCTACCTGTTATCACAATGGCAAGGCATTTGCCTGCTTAGCAATGTGCACACTGCTGAGACCTTCATTGACAATGATATCATTCACAGGCAAGCAACTGATTGACAATTGTCATTGACTTGCCACTACAATTGTATTTAAATTGTGAATGGTTGTGGGAGGCTTGTAATTCATTGTAAATGGATTTGGATAGATTGTAAATGATTGTAAATGATTCTGGGGTGGGTTGTGAATGATTGTAAATGAGTTGTAAATGATTGTAAATGGGCTGGGGGTGAATTGTAAATGATTGTAGATGATTTTAGATGGATTTGGGGTGGGTTGTAAATGGTTGTGCATGGGCTGGGGGTGAATTG
>QFEU01001432.1:0-11737 GCA_003316345.1 Tricholoma terreum | reverse complement strand
TATTCGGTTCGTTTGCAGGTGTGGGTGGACATGGGGGCTGGGGGAGGGTGTGGGAGGAGTGGGAGGAGTGGAGATGGCAGTGGAGGGTGGGAGGGAGGCGGCGGCGGTTCGTCGTGGTGGTGGTGGGAGGTGATGAGCTGGCAGTGATGGGTGACGCGGCCACATGTTTGTAATCACATGATGCGCCAACCCTATGTCATGCACATATACTGCTTACCAGGAATGGCACTGTAGTCTAACGGTTATATTGTGCACCACCTGATAATCCCACAATATCCCTCTTATTAGAGGTTACTAAATAGTGCTTGGCACCCTCTAATTAGAGATGAGTCTAGTGGTTGCCGCCCTCCTTCAATAAACCTGCAGTATTGGGTCGGAGGACTTTGAGTAATCTTCCAGATGTATAGTACTGCTTGGCATCACTCCCATCAATGGACCTGACAGCTGTTGCACGTCATTGGCTTCCCCGCACATCGCCGCACATCATCAGCTTCCCATCATTCCCATGGCACCCTGTCATCCCTGCCCCTTCCCGCCCCCCTGCTCATCGTCGAGCATGTCGAGCACTCAAATTTTGCCCAGTTAGGTTCTGGAAAGGCTGAGGATCTCGGAGGTTTGTCTTATCTTATCTGTGTTATCTTGGAGGGGGGGTTTGGTAATAAGCAAAATTACAAGCAGGTACATAAGAGACAATGCGAAAGGACAGGGCCGTATCGTGGGCATGACAAGCTCAGGGGGTTGCGGGCAGTAGACTATAGGCTAGTCCTCTTCATCGCTCTCGTCATCGATGACATCGCGACTCTTGTACACAGGTGGCAATTGACTCTTCGCACTCTTGCTTCCAGTCACCCGCCGCTTCTTTGGTTGTACCTTCTCATCACTGCTCACTTCTCCATCATCCTTCCGACTCCTCTTCTTCCCCTTATCCGACCTCGGCTTCCTCTTCTTCCCTATCACTTCACCATTATCACGCTTCTCCTTGAGCATCTCAGCATGAGCGGCTTGTTGGCGTTTCGTTTGGGTGATCCATTTACATTCCCCAGAGACAAGAGCTACTCGAAGTAATCAGATGTCACCTACAGTGCCAATCATGGATGGGTTGGCACAGGCAATCCCCACCGGCCACCCCACAAGTTCAATTTTATGTTTCTCGACGATGGCGATATCGTAGTTGATGTAGTTCATGTTGACAGACCTCCCTTTGACCAAGAAATCTATGTCAATGCATCAGCATGCGAAGGACTACTGAAAAATGAAACATACTCAGCCCCTCAAGGATGAGATGCGTGCACTCGATGCGCATTGACTGCAGAGAGTCGATCACAGGGCCAGCTGTCTAGGCATCAGTGATCGGTGCTAGAGCGAACCAACCATGCCGACGCTTACCTCTTTCCCTCGCGCAAGCCCACTGCTCGAATTTGGTCGCGACGTCAAGCGGATCTAAGTGTAGAACTTCTCGGAAAAAGAGGATCGCTTCGTTAGATGCAACCCATCCAGGGATAGTCGTATCGTGGACATGGCCCCAGGTGAAGAATGCAAAGGCATACGTACCAACGCGCTCCGTGAGATTCACAAGCTTAAAGGATATCAGAAAGAGCGGGACAAGAATTTATCACACACCTCGTGATCAACCCTTTCCATAGTCACCTTCGCGTCCAATGCTGCTCCTAGGTTTGAAGCCTGTGCACCTTTCATCTTGACTTCTCTGGCGGCAAGCAGATTATCCTTGAGTTCCTGTTGGCGAGCGTTGGACAGGTTCTGGAGCTCCACATCTGCCGATACAAGTTTCTGAATCTCAGCAAGTGTCAAACGATCACCTGGATTGCGCCCTGGGGAATGCTAATGAAGTATGTCAGGGACAACATTGGGAACACATACCGCTATTGACTTCCTCTGTCTTATGGTGAATGAGGGCATTTTGCAGAGATGGGGCGCGGGAATGCTTATAGTGTGTGGCATTGGTAAGGACAACGCGCACACTCTTGGCAGTCTTGCAATGTTTTTCGGCGAGGTCCTGAATCTTGGCATTATGATCTTGCTGGACTGACAAGATGTCGTCTTGATATGCTTTCCTGTTGGACTGGAGGACCTTTCGGTGTGCATCACGGGTGACTTTTTCAGCGGTTGTGAGGGTTTTTTTTGTGCGAGACTGGGTAGGCTGAACATCCTTCATTGGGTTTCGGATAGCCCAAGTAGAGGACGACTGGATACTAGGGCTGTCAGGCATAGGAGGTTCTGGTATTGACTGTCGTGGGATTCACGTGTTGGTTTGTTAATTTTTTTTTTTTTTGAGGGCCGTCGCTTCATTCTCTCACCCTATCATCACGCTCACCACGGTTGAACATTGAGCCTGAACATAATGCATGGTTCTTGCTCATTTCTCTGAGCACTTGTCTCCACTGACACTTTCATTTGCAGTTCCTCCAGCCTTGCGTGCTCACCAACCACTGGCAAGCGAAAGTATGTTTTGCCAACCACATTCGTCACCCACTGAAGCCAATTCACAGCCCAAACTCTATCCACGCCTCCCACTGAACCAACCGCAACGCTCGTCCCAGATCTCTCCTCTCTTCTTGAGGGCTTGAGTGTCCAGGACCTAGAGACCTTTGAGGGCAGCGACGAGGAAATCGACAATCTCTTCGCTGTTGCAGGACAAGAGTTCCTTCATGGCGCTCCGGTCTCTCGAAACATTGCGCCGGCACCGCGCGGTAAGGCGAAAGCATGGGTGGTTTTTAATGGCAGGCAGACTGGGGTTTATGAAACATGGTAAGATTTCTATTGACTGTACACCGAGGATCGCTAATGTAACGATTCAGGGATGCTGCAGGCATGCAGACCAACGGGTTTCCAAATGCACTCCACCGTGGTTACCGAACCTTAGAAGATGCACGCCTCGCTTGGGAACACGCTGTGGCTGCCGGAACACCAGGTGATCCAACGGTAGCTCCTATCCTCGCCAGAACTCCTGTTCGCCCCACTCCAAGGCCGCCTCCTACCCCTCTTCGCTCCACATTCAGTGGCGAAAGCAAAGTAAAACGGCCTTTTTCCCCTGCAATGAAACCACAATCTTCTCACCCTACGACGCCGATCAGGACTCCACCTGCGAGCTCGTCCCTCTCTTATGTCTCTACAGCTGGTGTAGCCTCTCCAAGTCTCCGCTGCCCCCGCTTGCAGACTCCCCGTGCCTCACCCAACATATCGTACCTTTCAGCACCCCTTCGCCCCCTCACAGACGAGGAGTTGTATTGGGTGGTGATTGAGGGCGATCACCCTGGGGTCTACCTCGGCAGGTGAACCTTCTTTATCCCACATACGAAGTTTTCATGCTCACCCATGTATCATAGTAGCGCCGCTCGGCTCGCAATGGGGCGTCGTGGCAAAGTAGAGAAGGCTGCAACATCCGAACAGGCAGATCGCCTGTTTGTTCACAAGTACATGAGTGGCGAAGTTTTGTGACAGGTTTGTATACTGGACGCTCCCACCCCGACTCTACATTTGTAGTTCTGTATTATGAGATGCCCCTGTAACTCGTGGCCTTTTCAATATATACCCCCACAAAAATACGGACTAGAAATTGTGTTGGAAACAAGCAGTAGTATATCATCGATGAAAGGATGAATCTTGGGCTTAAGGTTTTGTTCGGTAACCAGTATTAGGTGTCGAGATGAACACCCAGAACCCACCATAGCCCAAGTCGTTAGGTAGCACAGTGAGGTTGTTAAGCGTATGTACACTATGTCTTGGACTGGGGTGAGCTGAATTAAACTTTACTGATCGTGACTTCTATAATACTTATACTAACGTCTTGGCTCCCTTATCTTCCACTGGACATCTACACAAAGCCTGGCAAAGACAGGAGGCAGCGTGGACAGACTTGCAGTCCATTCATGAATCCGCACTTCCAGAGCACTAGAAGCTGGTCATTACAAGACCACGTTTGGTAAGTGTCATGTCCGAAGTGAAACTGACAATTGAATCTTTGATCGTGTATCATACTAATTACTGCCAGTGTAGTATCTCCTGATCGGACATGCAGTATTGCATTAATTTCTACAGTCTTTATGGCTCAAGAACACTTCCCAGCTGAAGGATGAGAGACCAGCGCCAGAATGATCAGGGTGTACCTTCTCCTCAGTATGACTTACACTCGTATTCCGGACCAGATAATCAACAATCAATCAAATTTGTCATCCAGTCATGGGTATCAATCGAACCACATCCTCATCAAGACGTATCTGTGTCTATGGCACACAGTCCACTTCCCTTGGCCGTATATCACAGGCCCTTGGACCAAAGGCTATTCGAGAATACAGGCGGCATGAAGAGGTTGTCATACAAGATCGGCTTTCAGGTAAGTTTTAGTTGATCTGTAATGTTGTGCTAATTCCACTGCACAGAGATGGATGAGTCCTCGCGTCATGCACTCAAAGCACTGCAAGACATACCAGACAAAGCTGGTGACTCGGTGGGCCTCGGTATCAATGATATCCTTGATGGATCTACGCCCCTCAATTTCAGCCACACCGGCAGGGAATTCAACCAGATTCTTGAGGATGACTTGCGTACCGAACAACGGTATGCCTTCTCTGTCATTTTGATCCATTAATCTGTTCTAGATAACTCTATCACAGACATTGTGTGGATCCTTGTACCTGCAGAGATAGGATTGAACGACGGACTCAAGGGTTCAACTTGCAGATGGGGGACATTCTCGAGGCATATGTCCTGTGGGCTGAGGTCATTGAGAAAAGTGGTTTAGATGGAGAATGTGAGAAGCCAGCAGCAGAATTAGTGGAGGGAATATATCCTATCCACGTTCTAGACGTTTTTTGTGGGTTCTGTTCTTGTTCAATCTGAATCTGAAGCTTACCATCTTCAGGTTCGGAGTCAATCGATGTGAATCTTCTCAAAGATGGCAAGGGAGTCATTGCCAGCCTTGTACAACAAGGGTTGATGCCTTGCGCACCATTTAACCCCACATTCACTGTTTCGACACAAGCCCTTGAACTCTATTGGAACAGCCATCTTCGCTGTCCACACCTCGCCATCCAGCCTTTTGTGAAAGGGTTATGTGATCTTCAGGGTGTAAGTGCTCTGCCTTTCATCGTTGGTTGGGCTTCTGACCTTCGTAAGCAGTTTTCCTTTCATCCATATCTCAGCCAGCAGTTCAGCATCTGCTTCGACTTATATCTTTCAATTCGGGAGGCTGTTCGAAAACGCGTTCAATGTGCCCTCGAGCATGATGCTCTTCACTGGCGGCTGCGACATACCTGCCCCACCTGTACCTATAAGTTACAGGGCGAAGATGATTTGATTTTCAAGATCCTCGTCACGATGGATGGTGGCGACTCACTCAAGAGAATCTTGCGTCGAGGCACTCCTCCCACCCCCAACCCTGGAAGTGAAGAATGCGTGGAACCAACGCTTGGACCGTCCTGTGAATCGAAGGACTCAAGGAAGGTGCCGGTGACTATTACATTGATAGGGACCGAGTCGACTGCTGGGCAAAAGCAATGCTGGAAGAGATGCTGCCTTCTGGCACGGACATGGTGCGTCATTGACTACCTTCTCGGAACCCTTGCTAATGTATCACAGGAAGACTCTGAAGCAAACCCCTGTGCTGATCGCTGGCGGAATATGATCAACGATGTGACATCAAGGATGTGGGGCATCTTCGATGAGTCAGGCATTTTTCTTGCACTTTGTCGCCATGGGTTTGTCCTTGTTGTCGTGGACATGGTACGAAGTGGAGAACTGTGAGTATTCTATCCCGTTTGACTCCACAAAACTAATAGTAAATTAGTGTTAAATATCCGCTCGCCATTGTTGAAATCCTCCTGGAAGCATTAGGCTCTGACATTGGGGGTGGTTATGACATTGGATGCAAGTTCGGCACGACTCTCGACCGGAGTCCCCTCGGCGAATTAGCCCGCAAATTGAATTACAAGGCTCTTGTGGGTTCTTTCCATGGCCATGCACACAACCGCCTTTGTCAACTGTCGTACCTTGCAAACTATGTAAAGGGGATGGGACTCGAAGATCTTGAAGGCTGCGAGAGGTTTTTTTCGAAATCGAATGGTCTTGCTTCATCGCTTCGGTATGCTAGCGTATTCCATCGACAGCAGAAGATCGTTGAATTTATGCAACATATGGATACATTTGAGACATATCACAACCTCAGTAAGCCCTGCTTCCGCAACATCAGTTACTTATCATTCTATCCCAGGCGAATTCCTCGTTAACAATTACAAGCAAGCGCTCAACATCCTCGAGGGGGAGGCAGCTCTTGGGAAGGCCATGGCCGATCAAGGCATTGCCGGTCCTCATGTCTTTGGAGAGTGGCTTGATGAGGAGCGGGTGTATCTACAGGGCCTAACTAAAGAGCCAATCCGTGAAACCCAAGAAATGGAATATTACCAGAAGCTCGTCAACCTCAATGCTAGCGAGTAAGTCCCACTGCCTTCCTCTGTGCATGCCCGCTGATGGATGATTGTGAAGGGCAAAACTGGATGTGGCTCATGAACTCTGGCACAATCTCACCCCCATGACACAGGATGGGCGTGACCACACGCAGTCTAGGGAGACTCAGCGCCGACATGCTCTGGAATCTCGTGACAAGGACTTACTTGTCGTGCAAGACTTGGAGAGGAAGCTTGGGGTGGTGGAACGATGGACGTGTGAACGGCCAGAGTGGGGTATGGCAGCGGCAATGGTGGGGAAACACCAATACCAGAGATGTCTTGATTCTCTGGAAGGTTTGATTGTGGCGAGGATGTTTGAGCTGACGAAGATGAACCTCTCCCAGACTGGTATGTGTCCGTTGCTATCCCTCCATCAACTTTAGCTCATCTTCCAACAGGCTACAAACTCCGGAAACACATTGCGAAGGCCCTGCAAGCACGTTCTCAAGCCATACGTAACGTGCTCGACAAGTACAATACTGCAGCTTCTGCCCTTTCTCCCCCACGCTCTGCTCTGTCATGGAATGATGTAGTGGAATACGCCTTCTTGGCTGACTTTGATCTCCTTCGAGACACACGTCAGGATATCTGTGACAGACCCTGGGCAACACCAGCCTGTCGGCTTGCCATGGATCAACATTTCAAGCTAGAACATGCTCATGTGGAGATTCAACAACTGAATATTGAGATTCGTAGAGTCATCACCTACATGCATGATGAGGATGTATTCTTGAGGAAGAAGGAGAAGGAGATCCGGCTACACAACAGCAGTCTTGCGCACCAGGTGTTGTTGCATTGACGGGAGCATAGCCGGTTCGATGTGCAGCATATGGAGCGCTTCAGGAAGCTAGCCTGTGTCCCTGGCTTCTCAGGCAGTATCCAGCCAGGAATCAGCATGGAATTTGCTACGAAAGGACCAATGGAACTGGGAGCAGGAGTTGATGAGGATATGGAAGTAGATGATAGTGGTACAGGTGCAGGAGGTGGCCACACATTCGATGAGGGGAATGCAGATGACGAGGACGGCAGTGATAGTGATGGGGATGAACTGGCCGCCCAGCTCTACCACATTCTCTGGATAACTGGTGACTGACTTCCTCACAAAATTTCATATCTTATCTTGGGACAGCTGCTACGCATAGTAAGGACTATGTACATAACTTGAATACTGATGTGTGGGTAACCATACCCAAGAAATGGGGCCATGAGGAAAAAATTTAAGTGTTCGACATGCTCGACAATGAGCGGGGTGGGAAGGGGTGGGGATGACAGGGTGCCATGGGAATGATGGGAAGCTGATGATGTGCGGCGATGTGTGGGGAAGCCAATGACATGCAACAGCTGTCAGGTCCATTGATGGGAGTGATGTCAAGTAGTACTATACATCTGGAAGATTACTCAAAGTCCTCCGACCCAATACTGTAGGTTTATTGAAGGAGGGCGGCAACCACTAGACTCATCTCTAATTAGAGGGTGCCAAGCACTATTTAGTAACCTCTAATAAGAGGGATATTGTGGGATTATCAGGTGCTCTGGAGCATGTCCTGCAGGGCATTTAACTGCTTGAGTGCATCCCTGGATTGGCGATACAGCTGGGCATGGTAACGTAGGGATATATCAGTTGTTTGAATCTTTGTATATGACCTTGTCTTGTGAGTCTTATTTACCACTCGCCGGACCTCAGTACAGTGATAGGGTCACCTGCTAGCCTAAGCTCTGAATCAGTACACATTGGACACTCGACAGCACCTCCTCCGACCTTACGCATCACCCAAACATTGTCCGATCACACTTGCGCATTCCCAATCATTCCCTGACCATTGTCGGACTGCTTTGACCTACATTGCGACTTATCGTATGACTTCAAGTGCATTTGGGCATGTTCCTACCCCTTTGGACTGTCCTTCCGACGGTTATCCTCCCCTCTTGTGATACGCTATCACACTCGCGGCCGCCGTTTTGGACGCATTCATGCAGGGACGACGACGTCTTGAGAAGTCATGATGCGCTCTATTTGACGCTCCGAAATTATGACAATAAGACATTTCTGTTTCATCTTACTAGTACCAGTTTCAGAACAGTCTTCGACGCATCACACCTTATTTCCATTGCCCACTTCCCCGATCACTCCACCCTTTTGACCCATTTCTGATCCTTTCTCTTCCTCATCATCTGAACCACATTCGCATTTGACACCGATCACACCAACACCACTTCCTTTAGTCTTTCCAACATTGTTATTTCCAATGGCATCAGGCACAGGAACACCGAACCCGCTCATAACCGCAACCATGCATAGCGTAATGCCTGCGTGAGGCCATTCCACAGCACCAAAGTTCGACCTGACTCAGCCTCGCGAACTTCGTTGGTACTTTGACGAGCTTGATATGTTGTTTGGGACTTGCAATATCACGGATTCCGATCAGGTGAAACGTCACACCTGCCATTATCTTGACATTGACTCAGCCGAACTTTGGGAATTGGTCCCTGAGTTCAGCGCAGGCACCTCGTTCAACAACTTCCACACCGCCATTCATAAGCTCTACCCCGGTTCCGAAAACGATTGCAAGTGGTCGATCTCGGATATGGACAAACTTGTCAGAGAACAGCTTCACATCAGCATCTTTGATGCTAGCAATTTAAGTATTTATTATAGGTCCTTCTACAACATCACCCAATTTCTTCATACCAAGAACCGGATCTCGGAAGCTGAACAGAGTCAGGCCTTTGTCCGAGGATTTCAGCCAGGCCTATGGGCCCGAATCGCTCGACGCCTCGAACTCAAATTACCAGACCACTATCCCGACGACCCCTACAATCTCAAAGACATTCATGAAGCGGCGCAGTATGTTTTAGCAGGTTTGAGTACTTCACACGTCCATCCCCAACAACCAACTGTCGCAATCCAGTTGTCATCGCCCCCGTCAAACCAAATCAAAGCTGAGGATCTCAACCTCATACTCAAACATTTTGCAAGCACGATCGCAACCGCCTTACCTGCTCCGAAACCATCAAGTCAACCACGAAACCCTGGTGGCGCTTGTCAAGAGCCCCCTGATGGTTTAGTATGCATTTTCTGCAGTTTATTGGGTCACTTCATCAGCGAGTGTCTCACCTGCCAAGCATATATTACAGATGGCAAATGTAAGAAGAACGCAGAAGGCAAGGTCATCCTACCAAACGGGCAGTTCATGCCTCGCAACATTCCAGGTCGTTTCATCAAGGAACGCATCGACGAATGGCTTCATCGAAACCCCGAAGTTCCCCCTGCCCCTGCTCTCATGTACAGTATCGCGCCCTCGCCTGTCTCGACACCAGCCCTGAAAGGAATATATCACATCACGTCTCTCGCCAGTAACGCAGAAGATCGAATCGCAAACCTTGAATGCGAGATCTTCGCACTCCGCAGTGGAAGAACATTTGCAAGACAAGGAAGCAACACACCAGCACCCCCACCCCCATCTAATCCTATTCTTCCAACAGTACGAAACACGAATCGACCGAGTGCACCCACCACGTCTCCCGAAGTATCTGCCCCGACATCATCATCTGCCCCTGCGAATCTCCCTACCTCATCTACCTCCTCGACAACATCTTCGACTCAATCTGCCAACCCTCCTGTGGCCTCGCCATCCACATCCGACCCTCCGATTCACCCTTTTGCAGGTATCAAGGAAAATGCATACTTACCGCCTCACGAACGCAACTTCGCAGGGCCCTCGAAAGGTAAAGAATGAGACGGCCCCTCGTACCATACACAGGCCCCTATCCAGAATGAACAAATCGCCAACGACATCTTCTCACATTTGATGAAGACCCCCGTCGTCACACTGACATCGGAAGAATTATTATCATTATCACCAGAAGTTCGCACTAAATGGAAGGAGCAGATAACAGCCAAGCATGTTCCGCAGGAAGGGAACAACCTACCTGTTCACATGACCGACCGGACCTCGATCGTGTTAGACGATCCCTACGAAACCTATCTCAGTTCTCTTTGTCCAGGAGAGATTCCTAAGCCCTTTGTCATCGTGAAGGATTCCCATTCGATTAGGTCGGTAGTCATGGAAATTAACAGCAAGAACTCGATCGAAAGCGTTGTCGACACTGGCTCCTCGATCATCGCAATGTCTGAAGACGTCTGTCATGAGCTTGGCCTCGCATATGATCTGTCCATCTGCCTCCCGATGCAGTCAGCTAACGGCGGCATCGATGAATCACTCGGTCTTGCACGAAACGTCCCTTGTGAAGTCGGGAACATCGCTTTGTATATGCAGATCCACATTATTTGTGATCCCGCCTACAATGTATTACTTGGCCGACCGTTCGACGTCTTGACTGAAAGCGTCGTACGGAACTATCACAATGAAGCCCAAACAATCACGATCCGCGATCCGAACTTGACCCGATCCACCACCATTCCCACTATCCCTAAATCACATCATTGTCGCAAGGTTTTTCATGAATAGAGGATGAGATTTCGGAAGCTAATCAGTGCGCCTGTATCATTATCTTCGACTCTACCAACTCTTCTATTTATATCGAACGCACTGCGATCATTCCCAAACTTGACTCCTCGTCCGTTTCCAAAGCAGCTATAATTTCGAATCTTTATCTTTCAGCATGCGACCAGTTTCACATTCCGAAGGATGCCTCAATGGCGTTCATTGCTATGAAAACCTCTTCGCCGACCTCTCCCGTTTTCCCTGTAACAACAGTCGACTCTACCTATCCGACGCTAGCCATCACGAAGAAGAAGTACAAGCCCATCGCACAGAAAGTTTGGCCAGTCATCGCCGAGCTTCCTGATCGATTTCGAATTGTTTGCAAGATCATCGGCAAGCTGCTTGCCAATATGCCTATTTTAAATCCCCATCCTCTGTCATTCTCACCTACCTCTCACTACAGTCACGAATGAAAGGCGATCGTCGACAAGAACCATCCAGGCGATTTCCTTTGGCCCAAAGAACACGACCTAATGCACGACTTTGTTAGAAATCATGAAACCCAGTGTTTTACAGTCCCCCACATATTCCAGTCGGACTCCCCGGATTCCGGAAAGTCCGGGTGGATTCCGGAAATTCCGGGTGGATTCCAAGCATAATATATCATTTCTAGAGAATTTGAACTAGTTTGGTGTATATTTGGTGTATTTGGTTAAATGTGGCTATGGATTGGAGGTGATTTGATGCATCTGGTTGGATCTGGCCATAGATGCTGGTTGGTGCATCTGGTTGACACTGAAATTGGTGTATTTGGTTGGAACTAGCTATACA
>QFEU01001430.1:0-20437 GCA_003316345.1 Tricholoma terreum | reverse complement strand
TTGCAAACGTTGTTGTTTGTACTCAGAGAAAAAGTTTGCAAATATTTGACACGGACGGCTCATTTTGAACATGGAGTTCCATGGAACGCCAGATGGGCGTGAGAGAAGGTGTGAGAATAAACGATATTTCGTTCGGACAGCAAAGGTAGTCTTTGGCTTTGTGCTCTATCCAACACGGTCGTTATTAACCTCGGGTGCAGCAATGTAAGAAGATCTACAACTTTTCGTCACTGGGCGCGATTATGGCAGGGTTACAATCTAAAGCCGTTGATTCCCTCACCGTAACACATCAAGACATGTTGCCCGCAGAAAGACAAAAATATGATCGACTGGTAGATTTTCTCAAATCAGATCACAACTACCGTGCTTACAGAAAGGCTTTGCCTAAACCTGGATCCCAAGGTTGTATTCCATGGCACGGTACGCACTTGTAACCGACAATGTGTTGCACTTGACGAACCAATCGTACCTAGTTGTTGATATCCACGACATCAATGCCATATTGCGGGACCAGAACTGGAAGGACGTCGACGAGCGGCACAATCCCCCACTGCTTAATTTTGAAAAGTGGGCGCGTTTGAAGGGCCAGGCCATGTCTGCTTTGCGATATCGTGATGTGCCTTTCGCATACGAAGAACAAGGTCTCGAGAGCGCCATGAGATACTTAAAGAATGGGCTTCAAAGTGTCAGTGTGGGGGAGGATCTTGCTCGGACCTTACTGGCGAATAGTGCGAAGCTGGTGGAGGATGAAAATCTATTGAGAGGTAAGAAGGCAAAAGAGATAGCTGGGTTTTGAAGACGTACGGAGCAGTATTACCAGTAGTTCGGTCCAGTTAACGCATTCTTGAGTATTGTACAATATATATGTATATGTAGCTCGTTAGTGACGGACTGGTACGTAAAAAATCGAGTAGGAATTTACTAGGAAATACCCGTCTATCCATTTTGTTTATATCCAATGAATTCTCTTCTGTTCAGCAGCGGCATGACGGATTGAGTCTGGAGTTCGAACGACCTGCTCAGGCAGGTTGCCGATAGTAGTGGCGAAGCCTGCATTGTTTATCGGCTAAGTGGTGCCGCTGTGGTGGGGACCAGAAACAAACCAAAAACGAAACTTGCTTCTGATGAGTACTGGCAAGTGAATTGGATCGACGGATTCCAGTCAATTTCCAGGCCTGTGCGCCCCCACGAGCAAAGTGGAAATTGCGTGACGGGGAATAGTAAATTATGACTCATGAGAGAGTGCCAGTGGCTCTGCATAAAATTCTAATAATTAGAATGATGGGATGACAGCGAAGCGTTCACCATTGGTCGTACGCGTAAACAAATAGCTAGTGACATCCCGCCGGCCGATTGCGTGGGTAGACCGACGAACGCTACCCCAAACACCGAATCACTTTTTGTGAGACCAACGGGAAGAATCACGAGCCAAAAGATTCATACGTTACTAGCACACATACGTTCCGGATTTCGGCGAGAGAAGAGCCAGAAAAGTTCGAGCACAGACGAGAGGACCGGCGACATTAGCTAAAGTTGTGAATCACAAAACTTGGAGTCAGTGGTTCGACCGCCCCTTCAAATGCACAGAGAACTGATACAATCGAAGGCCCTACTAAGTACAAGAGCCTCGAGTGGCAGGATGCCTTGCGCGCTATGGTTGTGGATGCAGAAACTAGAATACCCACCGGAATCGAAGCTGCCATTGTGAACGGAGACGTTTTAGCGCAGAATTTCAGGTGGTAGAGTCCCATTTGATCCGTGGGAATTCACCGTAATAATTTCTCTCGAGTCCCGTCGGCTGGAAAAGTTGATCATGCCGCAGAGGTACTACTCCCGTGACTACTATTAGTAGAATTTGATACTGTCTGGGCGATAATGATAGATGGTTGAATGGGTTCAGGATGGCCACACTCTATATGTGGAGGCGACCACACTCCATAGAACTATCAGTAATTGAAAATACATGCAATCATTTGATACAATTTAATCACGAAATGTCAACTTCGACGGGCCAATGTGTAATAGATTTTCTTGCCTAAAGCTTCGTGCCAATATTTACGTGGACTCCTTTCACTTGCGTATATCTATCCCGATTGCCCAGAGTCAATCTATACAGAACGACCTTGGGGCATAATAAAACACTTACGTGTCGAGAGCATACTGGCCTTGTTCACGCCCAATACCGGACTGCTTATACCCTCCAAACGGAACATTGGGCTCCGCGGTTTGCGCGCAATTTACCTTGGGGACAGAAAAAAAGAACCATTGATGTTTCAGGGGGTATCCTACGCAGTAACAGCATACGCACCCATGCCGATCCAGCTTCCAGGTTATGAGCGACCCTCAACGCACGACTCAGATTCTCGGAGAAAACATTGCCCGCGAGTCCATAGGATGTGGAATTTGCGGCTTCGATGACCTCTACGTCGGACTATCAACGATGGAAAAGGCAACTGACTACCAAGTGACGAACCTTCTTCAGTTTTGAATTTTACAACGGCAGCAACAGGACCAAAGATCTCCTCCCTCACGATCTTCATCTCGGGTGTACAGTTGGTGAAAATGGTTGGCAGAATGAAGTATCCCTCCTGGCCGTGGCGCTCCCCTCCCACGTGAACTGTAGCGCCTTCTTTCTTTCCCGAGTCAATATATTCCATAACGCGCTAATATCAAATAGATAGCGGTCAGGATGGATTATAAAAACACCATCAGAACCGTACATCGAACTGATTTTGCGAAACTTGTGGGCCGTGTCGCGTCTCGCTTGCAAATGGATCGCCTGCAGCGGCGCCGAGATCCTTTGCAATGTCGGCAAACTTGGCCAGGAACTCGTTGTATATGCCCTCTTGGACGAAGATGCGGGAACCTGCGATGCATGACTGCCCTAGTATGTTGGTCAATCTCAGTCTGATAAATGCAATATATGAAACGCGTACCCATGTTGAAGCTGTACAATCAGCATCAGAACATCGCCCTAAAAGCAAACGAATAATGTGCTCACAAAATTCCATGAGAAGCCCATTTCAGCGCCTGCTCAATGTTTGCATCGTCAAATATAATAGTTGGACTCTTGCCCCCAAGCTCAAGTGTGACGACTTTAAGGTTGCTCTCTGAAGACGCTTTCAAAATTTTTCTGCCGACAAACGTGCTTCCAGTGAATGCAACCTTCTGGATATCCGGATGGTGGCTGATTGCCTCGCCAACAGTGTTACCTGAGTAAAACGATTGTTAAAACGAGAAAACCAAGTGAGCTCTGGTAGCGAACCGTAGCCATTGACGATGTTCACAACACCAGGTGGGAAACCTGCCTCATTGATCAAGCCAGCAAACCTGAGTGCGGTGAGAGGGGTTATTTCGGATGGCTGGAGAGTGCGATGAGACTTAATAGCAGTCGTAAGACTCATTATGTACCTTCAGAACGATGGTATTCCCAGTGGCCAGCGCAGGACCAACTTTCCAAGACAACATAAGCTTGATGCGCATGAACCTCACTGTGTAGTATTTATAAGACTAGTAGAACGCACCATGGGAAAGTTCCATGGGATTATTTGACCCTAGTAACAGTTAGAAATACTCAGGGGCTGGTCAGGATTACGATAATGACATACCACAACTCCATAAGGCTCATGTCGGGTGTACGCCAATTTATTTTCTGTAGTCTACAGCCAAGTCCGTGGTGTACTTCGCCATTCAAGATGCCGGCTGGGACATACCTCAATGGTCTGCCCATGAACTTTGTCAGCCCAACCCGCATAATACCGAATGTTTGTTATCGCCCCCGAAATGTCCACCGATTTCGCATTCTGAAATGTTTTACCTAACGCCCAGGAAACAAGTGCACTCAATCTGAATGCCAGATTGAAGAGTATCGGAAGTTCAACTCACCGTTATCCAGAGCTTCAAGCGCTGAGAACTCATCGATGTTCGCCTCGATTAGGTCGGCGAGGTTGTTCAACAGCCGCCCCCGAACACTACCGGGGCATTTCAGACCCCATGATGTTTTGTATGCCTTGGAAATAGTTGAGGATTTATCACGGCCAAAGAACAAAATGATTTCACATTTTTCGCGGCTTCGACAGCTACGTCCACATCCTGTGAAGATCCACCAGCCACACGAGTAAGGACCTTTCCCGTTGCTAACGTCCGGTTTCAATTCTGGTACCTAAACATCCGTGAAACCAAGCACCTGGATTGATAATGCTTTGGGTAACCCGTCAGTCAAGAACCCGACAGGTGAAGGAATAAAAGCTAGCTCACTCTATCGTTGCTTTATCCACAGGGTCGACCCATTCACCGTCGATGAAGAGGCTGGCGACAGAAGAACGTTAATTATCAGCACAGCGCGTTCGGTAGGCGTACCCGGTATTGATAGTGACTGTCCCCTTGAACGACGGAGTGTCGAAGGTATGGGTGAAAGTGCCAGGCATCTAGTTCAAAATTTTGGGAAGGGTGGAGTGGGCCGTGCGAGTGAGGTGGTTTTATCAATGCTCATCCACCTGCCTATTCCGTCAAGATGAGCCACAATGACGGATGACTCCAAGACATGTGAAGATGAGACGTGGTGAACCGCGGCCTTCCATCCGGCCTCCAAGGAAGAGCCTGCAGTGGATACTTGCTTCTTGTTTCGTTCAGAGTACTTATGTAGTACATAGTACCGTTCGAACGCACTTCCATTTCCCAAAGAAAAGTTCGCACGCTTCCGAGTCCAAGTGCTGACTCATAGCCAATCACATCGAGACTAGTGCTGAGTGCTGAAGCGCTGAAGCTTCGCTGAACTTGTACCGAGAATTCTTTGATACTTGGCATGAACAAACTCTCGGCGGGTCTGGCTCACTCGCATCCGGATTCGGTTCAAGGTATCTGGAGTCCCACCAGCTCCGAGATCTGTCTTCTGTCTAGTGTTACACAAACAAAACCTGACTTAAACTTGAAAATGGAAAACGAAGCCCCGGTGCAGCTGGTATGTTCTACTCAAACACCCTCTTCTGTCACACTATACCAACCTTTGACTCTGCTAGGTTATTGATAATGGTACGAGCGCATGGAAAGCAGGCTGCATGTCCCATCATTTTTCTCGAACTGACTCCCGCGTCTTACAGTTGCAGGCAAAATCGAGCCGTATTTCGTGCGCTTGTTTTCAGTGCTCATAGTCGTACAGGCGATGGAGCTCCTCGTGTCGTTTCCCCGTAAGTATATGACCCATCAGCCCGTTACCCTTCTCTCTGACATCTTGTTCTCTAGATCTATTGTCGATCGACTCCGTCACCAAGGCGTAGTGCTGGGGATCAGTCAGCAGGATTTCTCCACAGGGTATGTTCTTAATTTGCTTACACATCTCTTCCACCCTCACCCACCTCAACACAGCGACGAAGTCCAATCCAAGCGCGGCATCCTCACCTTGCGATACCCTATCTAACATGGCCACCTGGGACGACATGGAAGATCTGGCACCACACCTTCTGCAATGAATTGCATGTCGCTCCAGAGGAGCGCCCTATCCTCCTGACCGAGTCCCCCGTCAACACGAAATTCAACCGCGAGAAGATGTCCCAAATCTTGTTCGAGACATTCAACACTCCCGCATTCTACGTCGCCATCGAGGTGGTGCTTTCCCTGTATGCCTGGGGCTGCATCACGCACCCTGTTGGATTCTGTGGATGGTGCCATCCATACAGTCCCCATATACGAAGGCGTTACCATCCCGCGTGCTATCTGGCACATTAACCTCGCCGGGCACGATCTTACCCAGTACCTCAATCAAAATTCTGACGAAGAGAGGGTATACATTCACCACAACAGCAAGGTGGGACGTTGGAAAAGAGTTATGAGCTTCCTGATGGTCAGGTCATCACCATTGGCGGCGACTGGTGAGTGCTCTGTTTCGGGTTCTATGCCCAATTTCGGTTGGTTTTTTATTGATGCTGTCGTATGAAGCTTCCGGGCCCCTGAGGCTCTCTTCAAACCTGGAATACTTAGGCTCGAGACGTCTGGCATTCACGAGACTACGTAAGTCATTTCACTCTCTCCTTATGTTTCATAATCCCTTACTCATGCATCATTTGCAGTTACCGTTCGTCTGCCACTCCTACGCCATCATATCCGGCGGTTCTACCATGTAACCCGGCATTGCCGATCGCATGCTGAAAGAACTCGTGTCCCTGGCCCCAGTTAACGTGACTATTCCTAATCCGCTCGTGCTATTCGAAGTTGACCATTTGTCTTTGCATTGCACCCCCTGAGCACAAGTACTGGGTCTGGGTCGGAGGGTCTTCTCTGGCTTCGCTCAGCACGTTCCAGAATGTGTGGTGAAAGTACAACGAATTCGGCCTGGGCTTTGTTCATCGAGACATCTAGCTTCATGTCCGTTTTTTCTTTCGAGGTTACAGATCTGTGACTCGGATGCATGCTATGAGGACGCACACATATGATTCAAACTTATAGATCTCGTTCGAGTTTTTACAGTGTAAGCTTACTGTGTAGAAAATAGTAGTTTGGCATGACACTGGGCAGACGATATGAGCAATTGGAGGAACTAATCATCATGGCCCTTCCCCACTACCAACTTTCCATATTCGCATCCACATGCTGTCGCGGGTGTCTTCAACACGCCCAAAAGCCCCACAGCATCGAGCACAACCAGATATGGAGAGTTCCCTAGCTATGCCGCGAGGCCCAACTTGAACATTAGGCTGTGTGCCGACGCTGTGATGACATATACTCCCAACTTGCTTCATTGGTCTGTTAATGCGAAGAATAGAGCGAGAAAGGATACCCGATGAGAAAGGAAAGGAGTGAGCCTGTCGAAATAATCATCGGGTATCTCGTCCGATAGCACATGGTTGGAGGCCCGCGTTATGGATCTGATTGAGCCTGCAGAAAAGGGCACCGAGTTTGGGTCGAGGTCCTATCCTATGATAAAGATCAGGAATGCGAGGCGAAGTGAGGCAGAAGCAACGAACCAGATTGTTTTCTGAACCTTCCCTCAGTTCATGCGAGGAGTCCTCTGTATCAGACCCTTCATTGCTTCCACCCTTCATCTGCTACATTGTACGAGGTCGCAGGGGTGAACAAGATGCCTGCGCCGCAGAAGAAGAACTGACCAAACTTTCCTGACGGTTTGCAGGTCTGTGAGCCAGTATTGCCCTACAGGTGTTCCCCGTTATGCGTTTTCCAGGCAGGGACTTTGAACACGACCCAGATATGGATGGAGAGTTATAACGTTAGAGCGGTGCTGGCGCAAGAATGTATTTCAGACCAAAGAGAAGCCGGTTGTGCAGCGCACGAGGAGCCCATCTTAGAATCGAGGTCATTTCGAGATTGGAAAATCTGGACGTTCGTCCGTCCGTCGGGCCGCTTTAGGTAGCAAGCATAATTATGTCAGTGTAAACATGTATTGCCATCCGCTGTAGTCCTCAGGGTCAGTCACAGGTTAAAACTAAACAACGAGGAATTGCTGGACGTCTCCCGAAGAATTGGACAAGTCACATTGCTTGGAAGAAAGCAAATGTCGAACTCGGACTACTTCGTACAATGAGGTGATGAATCTGCCGATGATGACTATCTCGAATCATACTACGCCTTGAATATTACTTACTACACGTCGGAATTTCCACAAAGTTAGAATTCCAGATTAGCAGTAGCGCGAATTAGGTCCTCGGCTTGCTTAGATCTGGGCTTGATGGTACACTTGAATGGCACTGGCAACCTGCAAATCATTCACGCTGACATGAGGAGACCAGATCAAAGAGAATTGACTTATGACTTACACCACCAACGAAGATAAATACTCCTGGGCGGGCTCGATAGTTTCCCCATTCTCATCCACTGCCTTCTTCATGTCAAACGCTGCAATAAGCAAAGCAACGGCAATCCAAGCGGACGCGAATGCCATATAGCGTCCTGGACATATACTGGAGTGTGAACCTCAGTATATGTTCGGTCACAATAGGATGGGCCCACCGTCGTCCAAAGCCGAAGACAGCATGATCTGGGTCTCTCACAGCCGGGTTTATCTGGCCATCTTTCATGAACCTTTCAGGCTTGAACTCAAATGGCTCGGAGTAGACCGTTTCATCATGAAGCATGGCCCTGGTTGCCAAACATCGTCGGTTATGATTACCACTGGCAATATTCAGCGTGTTGGTAACGAACCATGCATTGGGGATCACGATACTTCCTGCTGGTAGCCTATAGCCCTTATACACATCATCTACTGTAAGAAGATGAGGAACAGCTGAATAAACTCATTAGTGTAATTTGATTACTTTGAGGAAAATGATAACTCACCGATGGGTACGATATCCCTCCACCTCATTGTCTCTTTCACAATCGCAGTGATGAATGGGAGAGAATCAAAGTCGTCAAAATCAGGAAGCTGATTCAAGCCGACAACAGCGTCGATTTCTGCTTGTGCTTTCTTCAACACATCCGGGTGGAGGATTAGCCCGAGAACACATGATGCAACAGCTGATATGGTCTGCGCATAATGTTAGATAGTCGTTCACTCTTCAATATACGGAATATGTACGGTGTCAGAGCCAGCTGAAAGAAGACCCCAAATGATGTGTTAAAATTGACGGTGACGACGAGTGAGAAAACAGCTACCCGTGTATAAAGCCCCAGCAGTATTCTTGATGACTTCTTCCTGATATGCGATGTCATGATTCTCGTTCATTGCCGCCAAGCTATATGCTAAGAATGAGGGCGTGATATCACCACGTTCCTGACAGATAAAATTGTGATGAGGGACAGTTGATCTATAACTCAGAGCCACTCCAGTACTTAGTACTTACTATCTTCTCCTTTCCCACCTTATAGGGGTTCTCGACCATCGCCATTGCCAATTTCCGCCATTTCTTAGCCTTTCGTTTGAACCCCGCAAACGGCATCCAGTCTGGCACGTATTTGAGCCAAGGGAATGTGTCCACTAAAAAAGTGCCGGGAATGGCTGCGATGAAAAGCGGCTGGATAGCGTTCTCTGCTGTAGCAATGTAGGGGTCATTTTTCGGCAGAACGTCTATACCATAAGTAACAGAAATGATCGTTTCGCCAGCCATTCTACAACCAAGCGATCAGTAAGCGCCTTGATTTTCCCCAATCAATTGGAAGCGCACCGCCGAAGGTTACCAAACAGATTATCTGGTTCTTCGAGCATACCACGAAGAAAGTGATGCGCAGCCTTCAGTTCAAGAGGCCTGTAACGCAAGGCGGCAGCTGGATGAAATGTTTGATGCATTACCCTACGATGGTTGCGCCTAGTATACGTAGCGGTATTATGGTGAGCAATACTGATTGAACACTGTGTATGAGCCTCGCATACCAATGGTCACCTATACTACAGGTCGTAAACACCTAGCATTGCATGACGTTAGAACGTACCGTATGGCATAAATGCGAAATGGAAGCTCCAGCCCATTAATTCGTTGATCATTGGCATCCTGGCCCTATGGGCATATTCAGGATTGTCAGCAAATTGCAACAAAGGATAGATCTACCTATCAGAGTATATCGTAGACCTCCGCTCAAGAAGCTCTGTTGTTGCTTCAACACTGTCCAAGACGATCAGCGATGTTCCCGCCATGCTCAGATGAATGATATCGGAGCCTACACTGCACCGTAAGCGTCATATCCTGAAATTGAAGGAAATATGCAGTACCAAATTGTTTGCACCACTTGTGATAGGTAATCCATTCGAAGCCTTTTGGCATGTCGAGCAGGTTGCCGATCAAGGGCAGTTTCTTCGGACCTGGGGGAAGCGGCAAGTTGTCGATAGATCCGCCGCGACGACGTTTGAAAAAGGTATAAAGCGCGAGAGCGAAGAAAGCCCCACTAGCTAGAAGGTCGTATTGAACCATCTGAAAAGACAGTTCAAATTGGAGTGCGAACGGCTGTAGAGAGACGATGAACGTTGTTGGAGCTTAATAGGTTCAGTGGTTCTACTAGTACCGTGTAGGCCCTGTGCAGCAAGGCCGTGTTGATCGTGATAGTACGGCAGATCAGCATTCTATGCTTCTTTGGAGTTGCACTGGCAGATAGGCCGCGTTTACTCCCAGCAACAACTCATTTATAGTTTCACCCTGATTTAATTAGCGGCGGAAGAGATCGATAGAGAATACCAACGCTGTAGCAGTATCGAAAATGTCGGAATGAAAAGTTGGGACACTTCGAATTCCGAATTCGAGTCATGGTCAGAAGTTGGTCAGAAGTGTCGATATCAATGCAAACAGCACCTCACGTTGATTGATGATGGTATGGATATCCGATGGATGGTGACTGGTGCTGACTCCTCGTAAGGTCATTGACGGGGACTACTACGTGGCAACACAGTTGGTCGTCGGAGACAAAGCCGGCTCGGATGAATGTCCAAGTGACTAGTTATCAGTCACATGTGTCCATGGTTCTCTATGTTGACAAGAGGTGATATAGATATATACGACTACGTTAGTATTAGTAACGTTACATTGTCATGATCATCGTTCAAATCAGTGAATTGGGTTGTTGCCACAGACGGTACATACTGGTACATACCGGTACAGATCATTCGGCCAACTCGCTTAGCCACGATCCATGGGCCGAAGTTCGGCCCTACGTGTGTACTGCAGATGCACGGCAACTGTTATTCTGGTACGGACGTGCTCTGACATCATTATGGCTCGATGTTCAATCTTCTCTGCTATGTGCGCGGCGATGATTTGTAACGACGCCTTCAAAATTGACATCGGAACTAAGAAGTCAGTCACGGTCGCTGCCCTCAAGAAAGCTATGCATGACGTCGACGTCGACTCGCTTGTCCGACCTATGGAGTGTTTCTGTTCCCTACAATGAAAAGAACATCGAGCGGCTCAATCTGGACTACGACAAATCGTCGACACCCCCTGCCTGGGAGTCTCTCAGATATTTTTTCGTCTAGGTAGTGTACCGTGACATATTGTAAAGCACCCCCGAGTTCTGGTGAGTTATAGCTCCCTGCCGCTCACATATATCCTCATGAGTTCTGTAGCTACCCGCCTGTCCTCTCTCCTCAAACTGCACTGCCTATGTGCGCGGTGATGATTATCAGCACACCTCCGAGGTCAAAATCGTAATGGAAGGACTCCCGAATCATGCTTTAAGCAATCAGTAAATTCGTTTCCTCTTATCTTTTTCTACAATCGGTCATGATGGGCTTCTGGGCCCTCGTTGGATTCTCAACTCTACCTCACCTCTCTCTCATGCTAAATCCAAAACTTCGCTAACTTCATTTCCAAATTCCAGCTACAAACCCTCCTCGATGCCTTTACTGTCATTTCCTCCCTCAGTGATCCTACCATCCGATCCTATTCCAGAAACTGATTCTCCACCCCTCGTCTCCCGTCCTGCGCTTCCTTTCGCGGAACTTAGTGCTGGTACCAGCACCGACTTTGACGACATTTTACCCGAAGAGTCAGATGCTCCTCCACAGCATGAACCTCTAACGGTCTTCCAACAGATAGCCACGTCCAAATCTTATATTGGATTCGCCGTTGAGCCGGTGGCTGACGCCAACCCTTTTTCGTATCTACAGTTACGGCTACGGGCATGCTACCTCCCGCCTCGTCGGTCCGTGGTATGCAGTTCGAATTGATTGCAGTTTCGTGTGTTGATACACGGGCTCTTTCGACATTTGTAGAAATTCGGACCATCATATCCCAACTTCTTGCAAAGATTTTAACGCATTATTTCACTGCATACGACCAGTGGTTGGCGACAAGAACCTCCCTCCCCAAAGTGGTACGGATAATAGATTGGATCGTCGATTTCCTTGGCGGTGAGTAACTCTAATATTCTTCAATGAATGTTTGTCTGAGTTGAGCTACAAAGGTACACCTCTCATCGCTCATATCGCTGACGCAACTGGAACGGAAAGGGGAGTCCGATGTGTTCACAGTCGGACAAAGCGGAAGTAGGTGTCGCTAGCTCTGGATTTTCAACAATGCGTTCAAAAAATGTCTTGTTGAGCGGACAACACCTGTGTTCCCGGTAGCAGCGCGGACACCACGCCCACGCCAAGCGTCACTCCTATCGATGGTCAGCGATCGTGTCGTCTTATCAGACGCAGGAACGGGCTCACATATTCGAATGAAAGATTCCGCGTCGTCGAGCGAAATCGTTAGCCCGATGCTGTCAACTCGGCAAGGTTATTAAACACAAGGAAGAAAGAGCATTCAAGTTGAGAAACACACGGTTAACATCGCGTGCGAGGGTGGTCATGTGGGCCAACTCAGGCGTCTGAAGATATGTTAGACAACTTGGTTGGTAGCATCGATGGTATTGAATCGAGCGCCATGGGAGTTCTGTTCAAATTCGAATCTCGGCGCTGATCACGACAAGCGGTCCTATATACCAGGTGAAAAGGTTTCTAAAGCGAAATCAGGTCGCCCAAAAACTCTGGATATATCAAAGCGGTTATGAGCGTTCGCGCTTCCAAACACGTTGATACATATGGGAAAATCGGTCTTCGTGGCGGAACGGGGTGCCAAACCCGCGGATGGAGGTTTAACGTTTAACACCCGACCAACGGTCGGCATTGAAGCATGATGCTCTATCGATTGAAGGTGCAATTCGGAGTCTGGTTATCTAGTCACCGGGTTTGATAGGCAAATCAATGACCGTATCAGGCGTATCGCTGCCACCGAGTGGACTGAAGACGCACCCGAAATCGATTGCACTCATGACGTCTTCGTTCGGTACAATGTATTTACGAAGATCATCGATGTACATAGTTTCAGAAGCATCAAAAGCAGGATATCATGACCTGACGTACATGTGGGGTGCCTATGCCATCAGGTACCACCGATATAATGACATGTCAGGGGACTCGAGGTACATGAATATGGCAATGTCAAACAGACGCACAAGGTTGTTCTTCCCCGTGTGGCTGGAGGCAACGAGGTAAACACGATAAAGAGCTGAATTTGAACTAGTATATCATGATTAGCTTATCATCTGTCAGAAGTTGATATGAAGGAAAATCAGAAGGGTCCATGATGGAACCAATCGTGGTGATTCTATAATCGACTTCAAGAGATGACTGTGGTTTGAATACAGTCTGTGGCACGTTTATAGGATGAGCACACGTTTCAGAGGCAAGGTCGGATCCGCGGAAAGACGGACTCAGTGGAAGTTGGCGATCGAAGGCAACCCCATTTGTACAGTTGTGGGTGATTACGGTGTGAGAGACAAGTCTCGTCTCCCCGTTGTTCCTGCCAACAACCACCACAACATCCATCATTGCCATCCGCCTCTGCAAGTCTATCTACACTATCATTCTATACTACAGTCGTTGCATTCGCTTACAACGACTTTTCTTATCTATTCTTCCATCTCTGACTCACTTGTGTCTTTGTTCTCAACCATCAACAGTCTACGCTTAATTTATGCCAGTGTCGCACCTCCGAAAGCGCAATGAACGTTCCAACAAGTCTTCTCGCCACCAATCTCCCCCACTCTTCGATCAGCCTCTTCCCCTGACCACCCAGGATGTTGAACTACTGCTAGATCTGGATGATAATGCGCAGGAACGACTGGTATTACCTTCAAGTCCGTTGGAGTTGGCCAGTTCGTCAGGTGCGCGGTACGTAGTTTTATCTTATCGTCGTTGTACTTCCCTTTCTGTCTGGAATGGGCGCTTCTGCCCTCGTTTAATACACGACTCTGCACATGTTCATTCCCAACTCTCATGCTCAACCCAACGATTCACGAACCCCCACTCCCACTCCTAGAGACCCACGCTGACCTTTCTCCCTCTTCCAGCGACCCTCCCCAAGTATCACGCATCCCAATATCAAGCCCTTCGCCATCTCCACCCATCGATTCGCGTCCTGCGTTTCCTTTCGCAGAGTTCAGCGTCGGCACGTACGCTGACGAGGCCCATGAATCACAAGATCATCATCAAGAAGCGCGATTCAGGATGACGGGCCCACAGATGGACATAGCCACAGATACCATGGCCGATTCAGACATGTCCCCAATGCGCGGTCCGAACCCCGAACATGCTGAGCCTGTGGCTGCACACAGTCCCTTCTCGTATGGTTATGGTCATGCCCACGGGTGCAACACGTCATCCTCTGCTGCTCGATTATCCCCTTCCCCCCATTTATTGAGCTCGGGCTCGGGGCTCGCCCAGGCCATGGCGTCGAAACCCACTACCCCGCCTAGGAAGAGATTCTCTGCGCCGCTACCATTCACACGTCTCGTTGGAGGTGGTGGCGGCGCAGTTCCTGTCGTCAATTTGGGCACGGTCGGGAGGGAGAGGGGCACAAGAGGTGGACGCGATGTGGATGCGAGTGCTGGCCATAGAGGAGAAGCATCGGAAAGTTACGGAGATGTTGTTTGGGCTAGATGGGATTATCTCCGTCATAGGTAGGTTTTATTTATTCCCCGTTCTTCGCAGCCACTGATTTTTCTCTCAGCTCCATCGAGAAACAGAAATGTCTCCTATTCATTGTTTACACCACCGCATTCAAGATCTGGGATTGTACCGATCTCGAGTCTTTGCAAGAAGTTCTCAGTATCGAGACTGGGCGCAGTTCGGTGGATGAATCTAGCGTGGATCCGGAATGGACAGGAAGGGTAGTACACGCGACTGTCCTACCCGAGCCTAGGAGGAAGGGGGCGAAGGATCCGTTTAGGGGTGATAGGCCCCTGATTGGCGTCTTGTATGTTTTCAACTGTCTCCTGTTTCTTATTTTAATCCCTTGGCGTCCAGGATGGATGAAATGAATGATGAGGGACATGACGGAGGAAGCGTGTTTGTGATGTATTCCCTATCTAGACATGAGATTGTTCGGCGAGCTACGATTGCGGATGGTGCAGTGGAGTTTGAGGCTAACGAGGAATTTGTCGTGATTGTACGTGTTCCAATCTCTTATATCCGCATGCACTGTAATATTGTCGTCGCAGAGTTCGGTTGACCCGCCAACACTATTTATTTTATCCTCAACTACCCTCGACACCCTCTCTGTCATACAAGGCACATCGCTCCTCCCGTATCTCGCACCTGTACCCCCCATCCCTTCTGACGGCACTGGGGAGGGAACCCTGGAGGCGATCTCGAATGCCGTTACTGGTAGCTTCAATCATTATTATCAAGGTTCACGGCATTATTTATCAAAGGACGGCAACAGCAGCCACCTTAATAGCAACTTTCTCGGTCCGAGTTCAAGTCATTATAATAACACATACAACGCAAACAATTCTGGATCACCACACCATGCATTAGTCGTCAATCCGCACGAACAAGAGCTCGCACCAACCCTTTCTGATCCCAGTCCAGAACCAGCAAATCGGGGCCTTATCACTGCCGATTCGCATGACGGCTATACCTCCCAGCTTCCGCGCCCGATCTTTGCTCTTTCACATCGCCTTCTAGCATATGCCTCTCCTGCACCTTCCCACTCTTTTCCCCATCCTTACTCACATACTCACGCTGGCGCCGGATCTTCCTCCTCTCCTCTCGCCACACACACATCGCCCTCCGGAAATGCTCACCCTTTAGGGTTGGGATTACCCACTCAGGCTGAGCTTGGGCAAGCTGCTCTGAAGGTTGGAGGGAGCATGCTTAGTGGGATGCGCACACTTGGCGGAATGGCGCTTTCGGCTGCGAAGAGCAGGGTTGGATCATCCAGTTCTGGATCTACTTCTGCTACCAGGGAAACAGGCGGAGGGGCAGCCAGGTTTTTCTCGCGCAGTGCTCCATCTGAAGGTGGAGTTGGGGATGACGAATCGAGGGGTCGTAAGGAGAGAAGGTGCTCCAGTACGAGTTCGGGCCTTTCGATTTCCCCCGGAACTCTTGGCACTGGAGCTACTCATGTGCTGGCGGGGGCTCATGTCCCGGAGGGCGGATGTTGGGTAACTGTCGTTGATCTGGCCCCGTTGCGCTCACGGCGAGAAACGGGAAAGAGGAACCCAGAAAAAGTGGCAGAGTTCTTGGCTAGTAAGGATAAGCATGTTTCCGTGCTCCAGTTCTCCAGGGATGGTTGTACAGTCATCGTCGTACCCCGTGACGGGCAAGTCGCGCAGATGCACCAACTTCGACCAGGACCTACCTTTCGCCATGCTCTGACAGGAAATGCGGACAACCCTGAGGAGAGGAAAGTGAAACGACTCTCGGGGACTGGGACATCAGCTGCAACGAAGAGAGAGTCACGAACACCGTGGCATGTGTACGATTTGAGGCGCGGTCGAACATCAGCTGTCGTGGAGGCGGTAGAATGTGGTGATGATGGCAGATGGGTGGGAATCGCGACAAGGAAGCGCACAGTCCATGTGTTTCCCGTGAATCCCTATGGGGGCAAGCCGGGTCAGAGGAGTCATTTGGAAGGACGGGTTAGGAATGTTGACGAGCTGGTGAGTCGTCGAAACTTCCTATCGATCAGCCCTCGAATGTTGATGGGCTCCTCACAGCAACACATGCCAACGGAAGTGAGCCCTGTTGTCCGCCTCCGTGTGCAAAAGCAGCCAGGTCCGATCCAGGTCCCCTTGGCCTTCACGTTCATCAGTCCTTCGCAATCCTCGCTGCCTCCAAGTCTTCTCCCAACCCACACTCAAGCGAACACTATGAGCACCTCTCCGCCGCTTTCCATCTCTTCAGACTCTTCATCTCCTCCTCGTCACACCTACCTTTCCTCGCAACGACCTGCAAACTTCCAGGACATTCTTCTGTTTGACCCTACGGACGAAACACTTTCTCTTCGGCGGTGTATGCTCGAACTCAGATCCAAAGATCGGGGCACTATTGGCATGGGGACGTTAAGCGGAACAAGTATCTCGTTACCTGGGATGGGTGGTGCTGGGAAGCTGAGCGCATCTCCATCAAAGGGTGGTTCCGGGAACTCCAGGACGGGAAAATCGGCCTTGACAGATATGATGGATGTGCCGATGGAGCTGATAGGACGGGACAACGTCATTGCTACCTGGAGTCTTGGGGGGCGAGCAGATAAAGGGTCGATTAAGAAGTCTTTGCTGGGCCTTGATGATGGTAGGGAACGAGGAAGGGAGAGGGCCGGCAGGGCAGAGTGCGTGTATTCACCATCCAGCTCTCTCTCAGTACTAACTATGTTGCTCAGCTGGCTGGCGCAGGCAGAACTATCAACATTTTCGCGGTCAGCGAAGCTTCTACCTCGTTCCGTATATTTGTCACACCAATTCTCATTCCATATGCTTGGCGAAGACTACCATGCCCTTATTCGACGATATCAACTTGATATCTCAGGGCATAAGGTTGAAGTTCGCAAGGAAGTTCAGATCAGTGCATATCCTGCCGGAAGTGGAGAATCTTTCGTTGAGGGCTTCTCTTCGCCTCGTGATCTGCGAAACCGAACTCTTTCATCCTCGTTCGACGAGCCACTCGCTTCTGCTCTTGCTGGTGGGCTCGAGTATCACCACAGCTCGGGCGTACTTCCAATGTTTCCAAATGGTATCCCGAGCACCCTGTCATTCCGCAGCTCCATCCCTATTCGCACTATGACTGGTCTTGGAGATGGAATGAGCGAGGGTCTAGGCAGGATCCGACGGGAGATCAACCGCGTTCGGTCGCCACGACTTCGACCCCGTCCGGACAGTAGTATGTCTGCTTCAGTACCGCTGGAATTCGACGAAGAAGATGAAGATTTCATGCGTCGCGATGCGCTCGATATCCCTGATCGCGATGGTGGATCGTGCTCGAGGGGTACCTCGCGAGGGGGTGCCGATTCCGGTGCTTCGCCTTCTGTGTCTACCCCCGCCACTAGTGCCCATCCTTTGGATGACGAAGACGTGCCTTTCGGGAAGCTGGACGATGAACACGATGCATGGGAAGGGTGGAGTCCAGAGGATAAGGCCGCGGTGGATGAGGCTGAGCGGTTCGATGATATCTCAGTTGTTGGATTTTTGGATGAGGAGCAGGAACAGGAGAACAATCGGGCGAGGGAGCGAAAGCACACGTTAGTTCCGGCAAGTTTGAACGTCAAGAGAATTGGGAGGGCAAGGCGACGAGATATCTGAATTTAGGGAGTTGACCATAAATACAGAATTGTTACATAAACCTGACAAGCCCATTTTGTGAATTCGAAGAGAGTTGTTCACCTAGCCTAGATACAATTCTGAAAGTCAAAGGTCTTCACATACTCACATATTCTCCTTATTCTTCTATGCCAGCTCCAAGTCATTGGTGACAGTGTATACAGATATACTGAAGCATTATTCATACCTCATAACTATTAACAGTCCATGAGCCTGTGGAAGACAGAACTAATATGTTGAGGTAGGTTACAGCCACTCACGAGTATGGCACTGTGACCATGTTTGCTCGGATTTAAACTTATGTTTACTTGAGTCTAATCACCACCGAGAACCCGTTTTCATGCCCGCTCCTCTTGCAGCCTATGCATGTCCCACACACTCTAGGTTTCAAAACCCTTCCTGCAAGGAGTCCTTCCTCTCTCTGCCACACTGCTGGTAATGTGTGTCGTCATACGACCTTTTGCTGCAGCCGTGTGGAACGTCTCAGTGCACTGAGACCCTCCACCCTTAATAATCTGCCCGGTGTACGAGGACTAGTCACTCTTCCCACTAGTTCTTGTGCCCTGGGTAAGCCTCTTGTCTCATCCCTTTTCCATGCTAATTCTTGAGTCTCTTAGCTTATGCTGTACTTCGTGTTACCCACCCACCCTTCCCACAGGCAGGTAGCTTTCCTCGCCCCACTGTCCATTTTTCCCAAAGGGTTTTTCCAGCGGGAGAGGTTTTAATGCAGCTGAGCCTTTCCATCCCTGTAGCACTCCAACTGTTTGCACCGGTACACACACAACACGCCGCTGATTTCAGGGCACTTCCGAAGCTTTTCCTGTTTCTTACACACTGCAATTTATATGTTGTGTCACTGATTTCAGGACACGACAAACTTTCTGGCTATGTCGCGTGTGATCTCCGTGCAGTGATCTGTGGTGATTAGACCTGGCTGACATAAATTATTTAAAATATACCATAAAAGGAAAGAGGAGAAGGAGGAAAAGAGAGACTTCTTGTTATTTAATGTACAATTCATATGAGTATACACTTTCAAATTACAAACTGTATTAGGGAGGCCCTGAAGGGCCACAGGACTATACCAGAGTTTGTAGAAGCACCAGCCACTGCAGCTAGTTCAGTGACTTAAGCCATGGGAGACGATGGATCCGATGGTGCATTTGGGCTGTCAACAATGTCTGGAAACGATCGGTCGAGGACCTTGATACCAACGTCTCGGCTGGGCGTTGTGCAGTTTGACGAGATAAACGGGTTGACCAAGTGATTGTATACCTTGTAATACAACTTGTTAAACACGACTCGGCCGAACGCACGACATCACAGCAGAACCTTGATGCGATATAAATGACACAGCTGAGTACCAATAAAATTAATGATCCAGTCGATGCAAACAGGTCGGCCAAGTATATATGTCCAAACGATGCAAACGGGCCAGCCGAGTAGCATTAAAGCCATTATCCAATCTGCGCCCACGTGTCGGCCGAGTAGCGATCCAGTTGAGGCAAACGAGTTGGCCGAGTAGCAGAAAAGTAATTACATAGTCGTACGCGGATCGGCCGCATAACAGAAAAGTAATTCCCCAGTCGATGGTCACGGGTCAGCCTAGTAGCAGAAAAGTAACTATGTAGTCGATGGCCACGGATCGGCCGAGTAGCAGAAAAATAATTATGTAGTCGATGTACACGGGTCAGCCGAGTAGCAGAAAGGTAATTCCCCAGTCGAAGGTCACGGGTCGGCCGAGTAGCAGAAAAGTAACTATGTAGTCGATGCCCACGAATCGGCCGAGTAGTAAAAAAGTAATTCCCCAGTCGATGGTCACGGGTCGGCTGAGTAGCAGGAAAATAACTATGTAGTCGATGTACACGGGGCGGCCGAGTAGCAGAAAAGTAACTATGTAGTCGATGCCCACGGATTGGCCGAGTAGTAGAAAAGTAATTCCCCAGTCGATGGTCATGGGTCGGCCAAGTAGCAGGAAAGTAACTATGTAGTCAGAGTTAGGGTTAGGGTAGGTAGTATCTACAACCACAGAGAGGTGGGCGAAGAGGACAATGGGCTTGGGGAAATCCCAGCCATCCCATTTCGCCTTTATAAGGCTCTTCAGGTCCTGTTCTCGCGCCGATTCAAAGAATCGGTAAGCAGAAAGCGATAAGAATCGAACGATTCTTATCGACAATATGGTTATCAATCAGTCATCCGATAGCAATCAGATTGCTATCGAAAGATTTCTTATCGATAGACATCTACCCCGGGTAAATTCTTATCGATAAAACGATGAAGCGATTAAGATCTAAGATAACTCAAACGGATCCCGGGTGATCGGCAACGGCCGCGTCCCCTGACGGATCAACCAAATCTAGCCCCACATCCCGCCGGGGGGCGCATCACAAAGACGGGTCCGCCGGTTAAGGCGTTAGCG